>CM028352.1:17398155-17612949 GCA_016618105.1 Dendrobium huoshanense
TCTCCGAATTAATTTTTGTAGTTTCCAATTTGATTTTGCATCGAGATTCGCGCCCGACTAAGATAATTTTTTGACGACGTATCAAGTATAATGATTAGAATTTCATTAAAAATAATGAAGTTAAGCGTGATCATATAGGAGTGGTCCTTGGATGGATGATCTTCGGGGAACTTATACCAACAGGATACAATCAATATATTATTTGGTCAAAGTTGATAATATCTCGATAGTTAATAGTTTGAGTTATTATGGGGGTGATAGTGTTTGGAGGATTATAGTCTAAAAATGCTAGTCAAATAATCACAATCAAATACTAATGGTTAGAGGATTGTAGTCGGGAAAAGATGATAAAATGATTACAGTCAAGGGATTGCAGTCGAGTGACTACAATAAAAAGATCGTAATGGGGCAATTGTGATCGAAGGATTGCAGTCGAGCAATGGTGAACAACGAACCATAATTGAATAGTGGTGATCGAAGAGCCATAGTTGGGTGATTGTGGTTAAAGGATCGTTATCAAGGGATAATGGTTGAAGTACCATAGTTGTGTAATGGTGGTTGGATGTTCATAATATGATGGTCAAAGTACAACATGTAATACCCCTAAATATAAAATTATTTTAAAATAAAGCTTTAAATTTATGTTAGAATTGTAGCGCTTTGGCACTGTGCTTGGTAGAGCTGTGATGCTAGACTTGAGAGCATAGTGGTGCTAGAAATCTCCACCGCATCATTGAAGTCTTTGTTCTGTAGTACTTCTGAATACAACATGACACACTATGACGCTAAGTTGGAGTGCTACGATGCTAGGCTACTAACAGTGTTTATATATATATATATATATATATATATATATATATATAAAGCATTAAGTGTCACGACCCGACCCGACCCGGGACGGATCCCGCTCGCACCGGGCCGCGACCAGCCAAACAAACCAACTAACCAGGATCTGGCTTTGGAATTTGCTTCATAACTGATTCTTCCAAACATTTCAACTCAAAAACAGACACATAGAGCTACTATGAAACATCAAATGCAGCGGAACAGATCATCTATATTTTTTTCTTTCTTTTTCACAAAACAATCATCTAACAACTACAGACCATGGCTCAGACAGAAAGAAACAGAGCAGAAGAGCCATGTCTGTACAAAAATCAAAAGTACAAAATAATACCTACAGATCAGACTCTGAACTCTAGTCCAAGACCTCCTTCCCTTTCTCAGGACCTGAAAACTATCAGAAAACAAGGGTGAGCTCAACAGCTCAGCAAAGCGACAAACCTCCAATCAAAACTTTCAGAATCCAAAACCAAACACTTCAAATCAAATCCGTACAGAAACCAGAACAGAATCAGACAGATATCAAAATCATGCAGATCAGAACGAAACAGATCAAATCAGAACATATACGGACATATATCAGACTTGCTTACAGAATAGATACGGAAATCAGAAGTCCTTTCAAATCAGATATCAGATCTTAGTTAATTAATAGCTAAATTCCCTGACTCTGACAGAATCTCTATGGATTCCGGCCCCTTATGCCTCCCTTTATGCTCATGGCACCAGACAGATGTGCTTATAGCACCAGAACAGATTTCATCGGATCCGGAATAAAACTGATTTCAGATTTCAGATTGAGCTCATTTCAGATTTCCCAGACACTAACCAAATCTCTTAGGATCCGGGCCACTTATAACTCCCTTTTTATAGCATATACAGATAGCATATCAATTCAGAAGAAATCCGGACAGAATCAAAAATCACACGAAAATCGGGCAGCACAACGACTGTATACGAAATTTACATAATTTTCCTGAAAAATCACAGAATACCAAATTTGCACAGAATATAGATAACAACATTGCAAGACTTTAATTCTATTGCTAAAACAATTTTAGACTACACAGAAAAACACAGTCGACGGAAAATGCCGTCAAATCAAAACTACCCGGACAAAAATCTCCATAAAATAATCAAAATGTGCACACTCGGCACGTCAACAACATACAGAAAATTACGCGGTAAAAACTGAACCAGACGGGAAATACGGACAAAAATCACTAACAAAAATCAATTCTGGACAGATAATACCGCCAAACACGACAGTTCTGAAAATTGAGAAAAGCGGATTGTGCCTTACTTTGTGTACAACAATATCTTCAACAGTCTTGTCGGACGAAAACGGACCGGCGTCGCCCGAAAATCAACTTTTCCAAAAATCTCCTTGACCTTCTCTCTCCTCGGATGAATTTTTAGATATTTTTTATTTTCTCTCTCTTCAAAATGACTTGATTCCTCTTAAGTAACCTTGAGATCGGCCCGGCCGATCGCACGATCGGCCTAGCCGATCAGAACAAATCCAATCGTCCTGGGACGATTTTTCAGTACGATAATTAATTTCTTTGGACGAAAAAATCCCCTATTCTCTGACTTGTGCCATGAACTGATCGTCCTGGGACGATCCTAGATCGGCCTAGACGATCCATACATGAAATTTTTCTTGAAACTGCAGAACACATTCTGGAACAGATTTTGAACTAATCGTCCCGGGACGATCCAGATCAGCCCGGACGATCCTGGAGCAGATCTGATATTACAATCTCTCCAACTTCAGAAAAATGTCGTCCTCGACATTGTCCGATCAAAACTCAGTTAAAACAAGTACGGATACAACTTCCTCATGTCCGACTCTTTCTCCCAAGTGGCTTCCCGTGCAGTACGGTGCTTCCACTGGACTTTAACTATCGGAATCTCTTTACTTCGTAGCTTTTGGACGTCGTACGCCAAAATCAACTCTGGCTCTTCCTTATAAGCCAGATTCTCCTGAATCTCAACCTCGTCAGCTGACAGCTTCTTCCCAGAGTCAGATACCCACTTCCTCAAAGTGGATACATGAAACACGTTATGCACGTCAGGCATCGAATCAGAAAGTAACAGTCTGTAAGCAGATTTTCCAATCCTTTTCAAGATTTTAAAAGGTCTAACATACCTTGGACTAAGCTTGCTCACCTGACCAAATCTGCTCACACCCTTCATCTGGCTGACTTTAACATATACAAAGTCACCAACCTGAAACTCAACTAATCTGTGCTTCTGATTGTAATACTTATGCTGTCAATCTTAAGCAGCTTTCAATCTTTCTTTTTTCAAACTGATTTTCTTAACAGTTTCCTCAAAGAAAGTGGCACTCAGTTCCTGTCTATCTCCGACCTCAGTCAGAATCAAAGGAGTACGGCACTTCCTGCCATACAGAGCCTCGTACGGTGCCATACCGATACTGGACTGAAAACTGTTGTTATTAGCAAACTCAATCAAAGGGATATGATCTTCCCAGCCTCCGCCGAAGTCCAGAACACAAAGCCTCAACAGATCTTCCAGCACCTGAATGGTCCTCTCAGAATGTCCGTCAGTCTGAGGATGAAAGGCTGTACTGAAATACAGTTTCGTACCCAAGCCTTGCTGAATGCCCTTCCAAAGTCTGGAAGTAAATCGTCCGTCTCGGTCAAAAACTATCACTCGAGGCACACCGTGCAATCTGACTATCTCCTTTATATATATCTGTGCCAAACGATCCACCGGATTGGTCTGCCTGATCGGAAGAAAATGGGCGGACTTCGTCAGTCGATCTACAATCACCCAAATGACGTTGTGCCCTTGTCTAGATCGAGGAAAACACATCGCAAAGTCCATCGTTACTGTAAAGATCATTTTTCTCCCAGGTTCGTCTGGGACGAACTTGGATCGTCCGGGACGATCGGTACAGGTTGTGCAGAAAAAACATGTTTGGCTGAAGGGTTCGTCTGGACGAAATTGGGATCGTCTGGACGAAAATAAGTCAGAGCCCCTTCGTCTGAGGACGATATGTAATTTTCGTCTTGACGAAATTTTTTTCCTTCATGGATCGTCCGGGACGAAGTGCGATCGTCCGGGACGATCAGTCTGGATATATATAGAAATGAGATATTTTGAAGAGAGAGAAAAGCCAAGGAGAGAGAGAAACGAAGGAAAAAGAAGGAAAAGTAATTTTTGGGTGACGCCGGTCTGTTTTCGTCCGTTGTGACAGTTGAAGATATTGCTGTACGCAAGGTAAGGCACATTCCGCCTTTCTCAATTTTCAGAACCGTCGTGTTTGGCGGTATTATCTGTCCGGAATTGATTTTTGTTCGTGACTTTCGTCCGTATCATTCGATTGGTTCAGTTTTTACCGCGTAAGTTTCTGTATATTGTTGACGTGCCGAGTGTGCACATTTTGGTTATTTTCTGAAGATTTTTGTCCGGATATTTTTGATTCGACTGTGTTTTTAGTCGACTGGATTTTTCTATGAAATTAGAAATTTTCTGTGCCATAGAATAAATGTTCTGAAATGTTGATATCTATATTCTGTGCGAATTTGGTGAATTTTGATTTTCAGGAAAATTGTATAAATTCTGTATACTGCCGTTGTGCTGCCCGATTTTTGGGTAATTTCTGATTTGTCCGGATTTCTTCCGAATTAATATACTATCTGTATATGCTAAAACTTAGATGAGCTCAAGTTGGAGAAATATCTGTTCTATTCTGGATCCGAGAAAAATCTGTTTAGGTGCTATAAGCACTATATATGTATTCTGGTACGATAAGCACATTTAGCTATTAATTACTCAGAGAATTTCTGGTGCCGTGAGCACAAGGGAGACATAAGGGTCAGAATCCGTAGTGATTCTGTTTAGTTTAGTTTAGCTATTAATTAAATATCTGATATCTGATATGATATGATTCTGATACGATTTTGTTCTGTTCCGATATGATCTGAACTTCTGATTTCTGTACGATTTTGATTCTGTTGATCTGATATGTCTGATCTGTTCTGTTTCTAATTTGATACGACTTCTGTTTCCGTACAGTTCTGTTTGATTTGATATCTGTCCGATTCCGTTTTAATTTCTGTACAGATTTGTCTGATGTGTTGGTTTTGAGATTCTGAGGATTTTGATTGGAGGTTTGTCGCTTTACTGAGCTGTTGAGCTCACCCTTGCTTTCTGGTGGTTTTCAGGTTCTGGGAAAGGGAATGAAGTCCAGGATTAGTTCAGAGTCTGATCAGTATAGGTATTGTTTTGTACCTTTTGATTTTTGTACAGTCATGACTTTTCTGTTCTGTCTTTCTTTCTGTCTAAAAGCCATGTACTGTATTTGTAGATGATTGTTTTGAGTAAAAGAATGAAAAATATATAGATCTTTTGTTCCGCTGCATTTGATGTTTTTAGTAGCTCTGTGTTTGTCTGTTTTATTAAAATATTTGGAAGATTCAGTTCCGAACCAAATTCCAAAGCTAGATCCTGGTTAGCTTTTCCGTCGCGGCCCGGTGCGAACGGGATCCGTCTCGTTTCCGGTCGGGTCGTGACAAACTTTTTGGTATCAGAGCCAATGTTTTGGAATTTTGGGATTGTGTGAAACAGAGCTATAGGAAGTGATCTGTAGTGAGTCTGTTTGGGGTAGTTTTGGTTTGTTCGGCTTTTTATTGTGTTGTTTTTGTGATAGTTTTCCAGATTTTTCTGAATTTTCTGTATGGATCAGCCAGACCCAGACATGACAGACGGTCAGAGTGCCGATCAGGCAGCACCAGTGGGGAGTACAGCCCCAGTGGTCGGTGCTGACACGCTTTCACAGTTTGCTACGCTTGTTGCTCAGATAATGAGCGAGACTCAGAGTAGAGCTTCTACTGTCAGATCTGATGACCTTGATAGACATTTGCAATTGTTTTTGAGGTTGAAACCTCCGAGATTAGAGGGCGCTGTTGAGCCTAGAGTTGCTGAGGAGTGGCTGAGGAGATTGGAGAAGACCTTTGACGGGATGTAGTGTCCGTCAGATAGGAAGGTTCCATTGGCTGTTTTTATGTTGGACGGAGAGGCTGAGCACTGGTGGGAAGGCCAGCAGGCAGCCAGATTTCAGGGCAGACTGAACTCTTTGATTGCGTGGGAAGAGTTCACTGAGGTATTCCGAGATTGGTTCGTTCCCCCTTCTGCACGACAGCAGATGCAGGAGAGTTTTCTGAGCCTTGTTCAGGGGAGCAAGACGGTGATGCAGTACGAGGCTGAGTTTACTGCATTAGCCAGGTACGCTCCGCAGCTGGTTAGCACTTCTGCTGAGAGGTGTTACAGATTTCTGAGGGGATTACGAGATACTTTGAGACAGCCCCTGATACCGTTTCGGATCACCGACTTCACTGAGCTTGTGGAGCGAGCTAGACTGATAGAGAATGACCTGATGGCTACTCAGCAGCGGTGGACTGCGAGTAGGAAGAGATTTGGTGAGGCTTCTGGCAGTGGTTCCTCTGGAAAGAGGAGATTTGTTTCCGGCTCAGGATCTGGAGACTCCAGGAGGAGCGGAGGGTCGTCTGGTACTGCTACCAGTACGACGAGTTCTGGATCAGTCAGTACGGCACCTGTGTGCCAGAACTGTGGATGACAACACTTTGGCCAGTGTTACAGGATGGCTGGTCTGTGCTTCCAATGTGGTCAGTTAGGACATCGGATTGCAGAGTGTCCACAGATGAGATTTGATCAGCGTTCTGAGTTTCGATCTGAGGGCTTTGTCAGACCTGCCGGTTCAGCAGCAGGGAGACCGAGGACTGTTCCTCCACGCCCTGAGGGATTTTCTGGCAGAGGTGGTGGATCTAGTTCTGGACCACGGAGACCACCTACGGTTCAGAGGGAGCAGAGTAGTTCTGTTACTTCAGCTCCTGTTCCAGTTCAGCCCCGAGTCTACAGCTTGAGTCAACAGGAGGCTCGAGATGCTCCTGATGTTGTGACATGTACGATTTACATTTATGATCAGCCCTGTCGTGTTTTGTTTGACTCTGGAGCGAGTCACTCTTTTCTGTCCGAGCGTTGTTTTGAGGCTTTACGTTTGGATTCCATTTTACTTCCGGTTTCTTTGTCTGTGATTTTACCGGCTGGGAATCCTTTGATTGCTCGGCAGTTTTGTTTGTGTGAGATTGAGATTTCTGGGAAGAAGTGGAAATCAAGTTTGATTCGATTGCCGATTTCATCGTATGATGTAATTCTGGGCATGGATTGACTGAGTCAGTATGAAGCCCAGATAGACTGTCTGAAGAAGCAAGTGAGTTTGTTTATGGCTGGAGAGAGAGTTGTATTTCAGGGATTACGAGGTATTCTCTCCAGTCTGGTTTCTGTGTTGGAAGTGAGCATAATGTGGAAGAAGGGATGTCTAGTATTTTTGGCTTCGGTGCGGGATCTGAACCTAGAGGTTGGTTCTGTTTCTGAGATCCCTGTGGTACGGGAGTTTGTTGATGTTTTTTCTGAGTAGTTGGTTGGTTTACCTCCGGATAGAGATGTGGAGTTCTCTATCGATATTTTTCCGGGTACCGCTCCGATATCAAAAGCTCCGTACAAGATGGCACCGAAAGAACTTTCTGAGTTGAAAGTTCAGCTTCAGGAGTTGGTTGACAGAGGTTTTGTATGTCCTAGTGTTTCGCCCTGGGAGCACCTGTTTTGTTTGTGAAGAAGAAGGACCGTACACTCCGTATGTGTATTGATTATAGAGATTTGAACAAGGTCACGATCAAGAACAAATATCCTTTGCCTTGGATTGACGACTTGTTTGATCAGCTTTCCGGATCTTCAGTATTTTCGAAGATTGATTTGCGATCCGGATACTATCAGGTGAAGGTGAAGGAAGCTGATGTGGTGAAGACAGCTTTCAGTACTCGGTACGAGCACTACGAGTTTTTGGTTATGTCTTTTGGGGTAACCAATGCGCCTGCGATTTTCATGGATCTGATGAACCGAGTATTTATGGAGTATTTAGATTAGTTTGTGATCGTCTTCATTGACGATATTCTAGTATATTCTGCATCTGAGGATGAACATGCCAGACATTTGAGGATTGTATTGGAGACTTTGAGGAGGCATCAGCTGTATGCCAAGTTTTCCAAGTGTGAATTCTGATTGACGAGCATTTCTTTTCTGGGGCATGTGATTAGTGAAGAAGGCATCTCTGTAGATCCCCAGAAGATTCAGGCAGTTGCTGATTGGCCAAGGTCGACTACGGTATTTGAGGTACATAGTTTCTTGGGCATGGCTGGGTATTACAGGAAATTTGTGAAAGGATTTTCACAGATTTCGACGCCTCTGACGAGACTGACACAGAAGTTAGTTCCTTTTGTTTGGACACCGGAGTGTGAAGCTAGTTTTCAGAGATTGAAGGATTGTCTGACTTCAGCTCCAGTGTTAGCACTTCCGTCAGGTACGGAAGGATTTCAAGTGTTCAGTGATGCTTCACTGAAAGGACTGGGATGTGTCCTGATGCAGCATGGTCAGGTAATTTCTTATGCTTCGAGACAGTTGAAACCACATGAGAAGAATTACCCGACACATGATTTGGAGTTAGCTGCTGTTGTGTTTGCTTTGAAGATTTGGCGTCATTACCTGTATGGCGTCAGATGTGAGATCTTTACTGATCATAAGAGCCTGAAGTATATTTTTACTCAGAAGGATCTGAATCTGAGACAGAGAAGGTGGCTCGAGTTGATCAAGGACTATGATTTGACTATTCAGTACCAGCCTGGGAAGGCGAATGTGGTAGCATATGCTTTGAGCAGGAAGTCTTCTGGAATATCAGGTATTCAGCTTACTTTTGATGACTTCCTGATACGTGATATGGAGCGATTGCAGTTGGAGGTGATTTCCTCCAGTGGTTTGGAGTTAGCTCAGATGAGCATTCAGTCTTCTTTGGAGACAAGGATTCAAGAAGCCCAGAAGTCAGATTCTGATTATTCAAAGTTGATTGCTCAGATTGGATCTGGTAAGACTCATGAACTTCGAATTTCTGATTCTGGTGCTATTTTTTATAAGAACAGGTTGTGGGTACCTGTGTTTGGAGATTTGAGGCAGGAGATTCTGTATGAATCTCATCATTCAGGCTACACTGTACATCCAGGTGGTAGTAAGATGTATGCTGATATGAAACTTTTGTTCTGATGGCCTGGAATGAAGAAAGATGTGGCAAAATTTGTGTCGAGATGCGAAGCCTGTCAGTTGGTAAAGGCAGAGCATCAGCGACCAGGTGGACTGTTGCAGTCGTTGCCTATCCCTGAGTGGAAATGGGAGGAGGTGACGATGGACTTTGTGATGGGTTTTCCTCGATCTAGACAAGGGCACGATGCTATTTGGGTGGTTGTAGATCGATTGACGAAGTCCGCCCATTTTCTTCCGATCAGACAGACGGATTCAGTTGATCGCTTGGCACAGATTTATGTGAAGGAGATAGTCAGATTGCACGGTGTGCCTCGAGTGATTGTTTCTGATCGAGATGAACGTTTTACTTCCAACTTTGGAAAGGAATTCAGCAAGGCTTGGGTATGAAACTGCATTTCAGTACAGCCTTTCATCCTCAGACAGATGGACAGTCTGAGAGGACTATTCAGGTGCAGGAAGATCTGTTGAGACTTTGTGTTCTGGACTTTAGCGGAAGCTGGGAGGATCATATTCCGCTGATTGAGTTTGCTTACAACAACAGTTTCCAGTCCAATATCGGTATGGCACCGTACGAGGCTCTGTATGGCAGGAAGTGCCGTACTCCTTTGACTCTGACGGAGGTCGGAGATAGACAGGCTTTGGGGGCCACTTTTGTTGATGAAACTGTTCAGAAGATCAGTTTGATTAAAGAAAGATTGAAAGCTGCTCAAGACCGTCAGCAGAAGTATTATGATCAGAAGCACAGGTTTGTAGAATTTCAGGTTGGTGACTTTGTGTATGTCAAAGTCAGCCCGATGAAGGGTGTGAGAATATTTGGTCAGGTAAGCAAGCTTAGTCCGAGGTATATTGGACCTTTTGAAATCCTGGAAAGGATTGGAAAAGCTGCTTATAGGTTATTACTTTCTGGTTCGATGCCTGACGTGCATAATGTATTTCACGTATCCACTCTGAGGAAGTGGGTATCCGACTCTGGGAAGAAGGTATCTGCCGATGAGATTGAGATTCAGGGGAATCTGGCATACAAGGAAGAGCCAGAGTTTATCTTGGCGTATGACGTCCGAAAGCTATGAAGTAAACAGATTCCAATGGTTAAAGTCCAGTGGAAGCACCAGACTCCACGGGAAGCCACTTGGGAGAAGGAGTCTAACATGAGACAGTTGTACCCGTACTTGTTTTGACTGAGTTTGGATTGGATAATGTCGAGGACGACATTTTTCAGAAGTTGGGGAGATTGTAAAGATCATTTTTCTCCCAGGTTCGTCCGGGACGATCGGTACAGGTTGTGCAGAAAAAACATGTTTGGCTGAAGGGTTCGTCTGGACGAAATTGGGATCGTCTGGACGAAAATAAGTTAGAGCCCCTTCGTCTGAGGACGATATGTAATTTTCGTCTGGACGAAATTTTTTTCCTTCATGGATCGTCCGGGACGAAGTGCGATCGTCCGGGACGATCAGTCTGGATATATATAGAAATGAGATATTTTGAAGAGAGAGAAAAGCCCAGGAGAGAGAAAAACGAAGGAAAAAGAAGGAAAAGTGATTTTTGGGCGACGCCGGTCTGTTTTCGTCTGTTGTGACAGTTGAAGATATTGCTGTACGCAAGGTAAGGCACATTCCGTCTTTCTCAATTTTCAGAACCGTCGTGTTTGGCGGTATTATCTGTCCGGAATTGATTTTTGTTCGTGACTTTCGTCCGTATCTTTCGATTGGTTCTGTTTTTACCGCGTAAGTTTCTGTATATTGTTGACGTGCCGAGTGTGCACATTTTGGTTATTTTCTGAAGATTTTTGTCCGGGTATTTTTGATTCGACTGTGTTTTTAGTCGACTGGATTTTTCTGTGAAATTAGAAATTTTCTGTGTAGTAGAATAAATATTCTGAAATGTTGATATCTATATTATGTGCGAATTTGGTGAATTTTGATTTTCAGGAAAATTGTGTAAATTCTGTATACTGCCGTTGTGCTGTCCAATTTTTGGGTAATTTCTAATTTGTCCGGATTTCTTCCGAATTAATATACTATCTGTATATGCTAAAACTTAGATGAGCTCAAGTTGGAGAAATATCTGTTCTGTTCCGGATCCGAGGAAAATCTGTTTAGGTGCTATAAGCACTATATATATATTCTGGTACGATAAGCACATTTAGCTATTAATTACTTAGAGAATTTCTGGTGCCGTGAGCACAAAGGAGACTTAAGGGTCAGAATCCGTAGTGATTCTGTTTAGTTTAGTTTAGCTATTAATTAAATATCTGATATCTGATCTGATATGATTCTGATACGATTTTGTTCTGTTCCGATATGATCTGAACTTCTAATTTATGTACGATTTTGATTCTGTTGATCTGATATGTCTGATCTGTTCTGTTTCTAATTTGATACGACTTCTGTTTCCGTACAGTTCTGTTTGATTTGATATCTGTCCGATTCCGTTTTAATTTATGTACGGATTTGTCTGATGTGTTGGTTTTGAGATTCTGAGGATTTTGATTGGAGGTTTGTCGCTTTACTGAGCTGTTGAGCTCACCCTTGCTTTCTGGTGGTTTTCAGGTTCTGGGAAAGAGAAGGAAGTCCAGGATTAGTTTAGAGTCTGATCAGTATAGGTATTGTTTTGTACCTTTTGATTTTTGTACAGTCATGGCTTTTCTGTTCAGTCTTTCTTTCTGTCTAAAAGCCATGTACTGTATTTGTAGATGATTGTTTTGAGGAAAAGAATTAAAAACATATAGATCTTTTGTTCCGCTGCATTTGATGTTTTTAGTAACTCTGTGTTTGTCTGTTTTGTTAAAATATTTGGAAGATTCAGTTCCGAACCAAATTTCAAAGCTAGATCCTGGTTAGCTTTTCAGACGCGGCCCGGTGCGAACGGGATCCGTCTCGTTTCGGGTCGGGTCGTGACAGTCACCTCCTCCCACTTCCACTCAGGGATAGGCAACGACTGCAACAGTCCACCTGGTCGTTGATGCTCTGCCTTCACCAACTGACAGGCCTCGCATCTCGACACAAACTCAACTACGTCCTGCTTCATTCCAGGCCACCAGAACAAAAGCTTCATGTCAGCATACATCTTACTACCATCTGGATTTACAGTGTAGCCTGAATGGTGAGATTCATACAGAATCTCCTGCCTCAAATCCCCAAACACAGGTACCCACAACCTGTTCCTACAGAAAATAGCACCAGAATCAGAAATTCGAAGTTCAGGAGTCTTACCAGATCCAATCTGAGCAATCAACTTCGAATAAATAGAATCTGACTTCTGGGCTTCCTGAATCCTTGCTTGCAAAGAAGACTGAATGCTCATCTGAGCTAAATTCAAATCACTGGAGGAAATCACCTCCAACTGCAAGCGCTCCATATCACGAATCAGGAAATCATCAAAAGTAAGCTGCAAACCTGATAATCCAGAAGACTTCCTGCTCAGAGCATCCGCTACCACATTAGCCTTACCAGGCTGATACTTAATGGTCAGATCATAATCCTTGATCAACTCGAGCCATCTTCTCTGCCTCAAGTTCAGATCCTTCTGAGTGAAAATGTACTTCAGGCTCTTGTGATCAGTAAAAATCTCACATCTAACGCCATACAGATAATGACGCCAAATCTTCAAAGCAAACACAACTGCAGCTAACTCTAAATCATGTGTCAGGTAATTCTTCTCATGTGATTTCAACTGTCTAGAGGCATAAGCAATTACACTTCCATTCTGCATCAGCACACATCCCAAATCTTTCAGTGAAGCATCACTGAACACCTGAAAACCTTCCGTACCTGACGGAAGTGCTAACACTGGAGCTGAAGTCAGACAATCCTTCAATCTCTGAAAACTAGTCTCACACTCCGGTGTCCAAACAAAAGGTACTGACTTATGCGTCAGTCTCGTCAGAGGTGTTGAGATCTGTGAAAATCCCTTCACAAATTTCCTGTAATATCCGGCCATGCCCAAGAAACTACGTACCTCAAATACCGTAGTCGGCCTTGGCCAATCAGCAACCGCCTGAATCTTCCGGGGATCAACAGAAATACCTTCTCCGCTCACCACATGCCCCATAAAAGAGATGTTCTTCAGCCAGAATTCGCACTTGGAGAACTTGGCATACGGCTGATGCCGCCTCAGAGTCTCTAATATAATACTCAAGTGTCTGGCATGATCATCCTCAGAAGCAGAATATATCAGAATATCGTCGATGAAGACGATCACAAACTGATCCAAATACTCCCTGAATACTCGGTTCATTAGATCCATGAAAATCGCAGGCGCATTGGTTACCCCAAAAGGCATAACCAAGAACTCGTAGTGCCCGTACTGAGTACTGAAAGCTGTCTTCACCACATCAGCTTCCTTCACCTTCACCTGATAGTATCCGGATCGTAAATCAATCTTCGAAAATACCGAAGATCCGGAAAGCTGATCAAACAAGTCGTCAATCCGTGGCAAAGGATACTTGTTCTTGATCGTGACTTTGTTTAAATCTCTGTAATCCACACACATACGAAGTATCCCGTCCTTCTTCTCCACAAACAGTACATGTGCTCCCCAAGAAGAAACACTAGGACGGACAAAGCCTCTATCAACCAACTCCTGAAGTTGAACTTTCAACTCAGAAAGTTCTTTCGGTGCCATCATGTACGAAGCTTTTGATATCGGAGCGGTATCTGGAAAAACATCGATAGAGAACTCCACATCTCTATCCGGAGGTAAACCAACCAACTTCTCTGGAAAAACATCAGCAAACTCCCGTACAACTGGGATCTCAAAAACAGAACCAACCTCCAGGTTCAAATCCCGCACCGAAGCCAAAAAGACTGGATATCCCTTCTTCCACATTCTGCTCACCTCCAACACAGAAATCAGACTGAAGAGAACACCTCGTAAGCCCTGAAATATAAATCTCTCTCCAGCCATAAGCAAGCTCACTTGCTTCTTCAGACAATTAATATGAGCCTCATACAAACTCAGCCAATTCATGCCCAGAATCACATCATAAGAAGAAATTGGCAATAAAATCAGACTTGATTTTCACTTCTTGCTAGCAATGTCGATCTCACAAAAATAAAACTTTCGAGCAATCAAATTACTTCTAGCCGACAAAATCATGGAAAGAGAAACCGGAAGTAAAATGGAATCCAAACGTAAAGCCTCAAAACATCGTTCGGACAGAAAAGAGTGACTAGCTCCAGAGTCAAACAAAACATGACAGGGCTGATCAGAAATGTAAATCGTACCTGTCACAACATCTGGAGCATCACGAGCCTCCTGCTGACTCAGGCTGTAAACTCATGGCTGAACTGGAGCTGGAGCTGAAGCAACAGAACTACTCGGCTCCCTTTGAACAGTAGGTGGTCTCCGTGGTACAGAACTAGAACCACCACCTCTATCAGAAAATCCCTCAGGGCGTGGAGGAACAGTCCTCGGTCTTTCTGCTGCTGAACTGGCAGGTCTGACAAAGCCCTCTGATCGGAACTCAGAACGCCGATCAAATCCAGTCTGTGGACACTCTGCAATCCTATGTCCTGGCTGACCACATCTGAAGCACAGACCAGCCATCCTGTAGCACTGGCCAAAATGTCGGCATCCACAACTCTGGCACACAGGTGCCCCACTCACAGATCCAGAACTCGTCGTACTAGTAGCAGTACCAGACGACCCTCCACTCCTCCTGGAGTCACTAGATCCAGAACCAGCTACAAATCTCCTCTTTCCAAAGGAACCACTGCCTGAAGCCTCGCCTCCAAATCTCTTCCTACTCTCAGTCCACCGCTGCTGAATAGCCATCAGGTCATTTTATATCAAACAAGCTCGCTCCACAAGCTCAGAAAAGTCAGTAATGCGGAACGGTATCAGGGGCTGCCTCAGAGTATATCGTAATCCCCTCAGAAACCTGTAGCACCTCTCAGCAGAAGTACTAACCAACTGCGGAGCATACCTGGCTAATGCAGTAAACTCAGCATCGTACTGCATCACCGTCTTGCTCCCCTGAACAAGCCTCAGAAAACTCTCCTGCATCTGCTGCTGTGCAGAAGGGGGAACGAAACAGTCTCGGAACACCTCAGTGAACTCTTCCCAAGTAATCAAAGAGTTCAATCTTCCCTGAAACCTGGCCTACTGCTGGCCAACCCACCAATGCTCAGCCTCACCATCCAACAGAAATACTGCCAACAATACCTTCATGTCTGACGAACACTGTATTCCGTCGAAGGTCTTCTCCAATCTCCTCAACCACTCCTCAGCAGCTCTGGGCTCAACAGCGCCCTCAAACCTCAGAGGTTTCAACCTCAGAAACATCTGCAGATGTCTATCAATATCATCAGATCGAACAGTAGAGGCTCTACTGTGCATCTCACTCATCATCTGAGCAACAAGTGTAGCAAACTGAGACAGTGTATCAGCACCGGTCACTGGGGCTGTACTCCCCACTAGTGCTGCCTGACTAGCACTCTGCCCGTCTGTCATGTCTGAGTCTGACTGATCCATATAGAAAATCCAGAAAAATCTGGAAAACTATCACAAAACAACACAATAAAAAGCCAAACAAACCAAAACTACCCTAGACAGACTCACTACAGATCACTTCCTATAGCTCTGTCTTACACAATCTAAATTCCAAAACCAATGCTCTGATACCACTCAAGTTGTCACGACCTGACCCGACCCGAGACGGATCCCGCTCGCACCGGGCCGCAACCAGCCAAACAAACCAACTAACCAGGATCTGGCTTTGGAATTTGCTTCAGAATTGATTCTTCCAAACATTTCAACTCAAAAACAGACACACAGAGCTATTATGAAACATCAAATGCAGCGGAACATATCATCTATATTTTTTTTCTTTCTTTTCCTCAAAAAAATCATCTAACAACTACAGACCATGACTCAGACAGAAAAAAACAGAGCAGAAGAGTCATGTCTGTACAAAAATCAAAAGTTCAAAACAATACCTACAGATCAGACTCTGAACTCTAGTCCAAGACCTACTTCTCTTTCCCCAGGACCTGAAAACCACCAGAAAACAAGGGTGAGCTCAACAGCTTAGCAAAGCGACAAACCTCCAATCAAAACTTTCAGAATCCAAAACCAAACACTTCAAACCAAATCCGTACAGAAACCAGAACAGAATCAGACAGATATCAAAATCATGCATATCAAAATAAAACAGATCAAATCAGAACAGATACGGACATATATCAAATCAGAATCAGACTTGCTTACAGAACAGATACGGAAATCAGAAGTCCTTTCAAATCAGATATCAGATCTTAGTTAATTAATAGCTAAATTCCCTGACACTGACATAATCTCTATGGATTCCGGCCCCTTATGCCTCCCTTTGTGCTCACGGCACCAGACAGATGTGCTTATAGCACCAGAACAGATTTCATCGGATCCGGAACAGAACTGATTTCAGATTTCAGATTGAGCTCATTTCAGATTTCTCAGACACTAACCGAATCTCTTAGGATCCGGGCCACTTATAACTCCCTTTTTATAGCATATACAGATAGCATATCAATTCAGAAGAAATCCGGACAGAATCAAAAATCACACGAAAATCGGGCAGCACAACGGCTGTATACGAAATTTACACAATTTTCCTGAAAAATCACAGAATACCAAATTTGCACAGAATATAGATAACAACATTGCAAGACTTTAATTCTATTGCTCAGACAATTTTAGACTACACAGAAAAACACAGTCGATGGAAAACGCCGTCAAATCAAAACTACCCGGACAAAAATCTCCAGAAAATAATCAAAATATGCACACTCGGCACGTCAACAACATACGGAAAATTACGCGGTAAAAATTGAACCAGACGGGAAATACGGACGAAAATCACTAACAAAAATCAATTCCGGACAGATAATACCACCAAACACGATGGTTCTGAAAATTGAGAAAGACGGATTGTGCCTTACTTTGCGTACAACAATATCTTCAACAGTCTCGTCGGACGAAAACGGACCGGTGTCGCCCGAAAATCATCTTTTCCAAAATCTCCTCGACCTTCTCTCTCCTCGGCTGAATTTTTAGATATTTTTTATTTTCTCTCTCTTCAAAATGACTTGATTCCTCTTAAGTAACCTTGAGATCGGCCCGGCCGATCAGACCAAATCCAATCGTCCTAGGACGATTTTTCAGGACGATAATTAATTTCTTTGGACGAAAAAATCCCCTATTCTCTGACTTGTGCCATGAACTGATCGTCCTGGGACGATCCCAGATTGACCTGGACGATCCATATAGGAAATTTTTCCTGAAACTACAGAACACATTCTGGAACAGATTTTGAACTAATCGTCCCGGGACGATCCAGATCGTCCCTGACGATCCTGGAGCAGATCTGATATTACATTAAGCCTCCTCCCCTTAGTGTCGTGACTTGGTAAGGAAGGAAAACAAGATAGAGAAAGGGAAAGGAAGAGGAGAGAGTGAAGAGAGAGAAAGTCAATTTTGGTCATTTTCATTTGTTTCTTTAGTTAGGAAAAGTTTTATGATCTTTAAAAGTGACCTGAATTTTGATTGTCAATGATTTTGAATTTGATGAATTTAATCTCTCATAAATTGATAAAAATATATTTTGCTTTAAGATAATATTTTATATAGCTCAAAAAAATTATCTATGTATTGTAGGCCATTTTTAAAATATAAATTTTTTTTAAAAAATAATAATATTATAAAAAATTAATATATTAAAAATACTTAAATATTTTTATTTAATTATTTATATTTTTAATACATATAATATTAAAAAAAATAATTAAAATTGTAACTTCAAATTTGAAATCATTAATAATATATTACAAATATTAAAATTAAACTTTATTTAAAATTTTATTAATTATTTTAAAAAATCAGGCCTATAGGACAAATAATTTTTTTTAAAAAAGATGAACGCAGTTTTAAGAGCGACTTGCATTTCATTTTAATTCCCGCCGCGCATTCGGTCCATATTCCTTCAGAGTCTCTCCACCAGCAGGCCTCTGTTTTTCTGCGGATACTAGTTGGCGTTGGTACTAAGCGAAGCCTCTTTACTTCTGTATATAAATATGGTTTCCTCGCTCTACTTCTGAACCGTTCTCTTTTCTCTTGCTCACTTCACCGCACCTTCGCTTTGCGGCATATATCAATTGGTTCATTTTCCTGCTTCATTCACCCTGGAAATTAAAAAAAAAAAAATTCATCTTTTACGGTTATTCGGGTAAGATCCACGAGGCTTCTTATTGTTTTCTAGGTAGTTTCCTTCGGCAGTTTCTTTACAGTTAGTGCATGGCAGTTATTTTTATTATTATTATTTACTTTCACTTCTTAATTTCTTCGTCCCTGTTCTGTTCTTCGTGCCTAGTCGTAGAGTCGCTGCTTGGTTAAACTTTTGATGCTAGTAAGATAATGATTTAGAGCGCTTTATTTTGATCGAAAAGTCTCTCCTTTTGTCTTCATTTTGCTTCTTCAGATTCATTTTCTTCTTGTTGTGGACATGATAAGTTAATGATAATTGGCTTTGCTTAGTCAAATAAGTATTGCTTTTACCCTGAATTATAGACGATTTTCTTTTAACAAGTAAAAAAGTAATAATTTTGCAAGTTGTGTAGATTACACTGGAATATATCTTATTTTTTGTTGAAAGACGTTGAATGAAGTTCAGCGACTCTGTTTTTGAGGCTTAGTCCAGTATAAGTTAATGAGATCAGATGGTATTTGATTTTATGCTTCTGTGACAGGAAGAAAGTTAAGATCTTAACTTGAGAAGTCTGAATTACTTGGATTCATGGAGGAGAAGCCGTTTCAAGCATGGTCGTGGCCGGTTGAGCAATGCTTGAAGGAGTACAGTGTCAAGTTAGAGAAGGGTTTGAGTTTCTATGAAGTTGAGAAGAGGCGCGAGAGATATGGGTGGAATGAGCTCAGGAAAGAGAAGGGAAAGCCATCATGGCAGCTCATCTTGGAACAATTTGATGATGTTCTTGTGAAGATTCTCCTAGTTGCAGCATTTATCTCTTTTGTTTTAGCATATCTGCAAGGAATTGAATCTGGACATTCAGGTTTTGAGGTGTATGTGGAACCCGTAGTGATCATCTTGATTCTTATTCTAAATGCTGTTGTTGGAGTTTGGCAAGAGAGCAATGCCGAGAAAGCTCTTGAAGCTCTCAAAGAGATGCAATGTGAACATGCTAAGGTTCTTCGTGATGGCTATTTTGTACCAGACTTGCCTGCAAGGGAGCTGGTACCTGGTGACATTGTGGAATTAAGAGTTGGTGATAAGGTCCCCGCTGACATGAGAATAGCAACTCTGAAAACTTCTACCTTAAGAATTGAACAAAGCTCATTGACTGGAGAGAGCATGCCAGTGATAAAAACTACAAGCCCTGTGCTTATTGATGACTGTGAGCTGCAAGCAAAAGAGTGTATGGTGTTTTCAGGAACTACTGTTGTCAATGGTAGTTGCTTATGTGTTGTTACCAGTGTAGGAATGAACACCGAAATCGGAATGATTCAGACTCAAATACACGAAGCATCGCTGGAGGAACATGACACTCCTCTGAAGAAGAAGCTTGATGAATTTGGAGAAAGGTTGACCTTTGCAATTGGTGTGGTTTGTCTTGTAGTATGGGCCATCAACTACAGAAATTTCATTACATGGGATGCTTCCAATGCTTCCATATGGGATTTCCGCTTTTCATTTGAAAAATGCACTTACTACTTCAAAATAGCAGTTGCACTGGCTGTGGCAGCCATTCCTGAGGGCCTTCCTGCTGTGATTACTACTTGTTTAGCTCTGGGTACAAGAAAGATGGCACAGAAGAATGCAATAGTAAGAAAGCTTCCAAGTGTAGAGACCTTAGGATGTACAACTGTAATATGCTCGGATAAGACAGGAACTCTTACAACTAATCAGATGTCAGTGAATGAGTTTTTTACTCTAGGAGGGAGTTCAATGTCTTGTCAGGTTTTTCATGTTGAAGGTTCAACTTACAATCCAAAGGATGGAGGAATTGGTAAGTGGAGCTATGGAAATATGGAGGAAAACATGCAAATATTAGCAGAGATATGTGCAATCTGCAATGATGCAGGGGTTTATTGCAAGGATTACTTGTTCCGAGCTACAGGATTGCCTACTGAGGCAGCTCTCAAGGTGTGTTATTACATTTATTTTTTGTTCTCTTTGTGATGGTTTGCTCGTTTAACTTCTTGAACAGGGAATAAAAGAAAAATAAACCATAAGAGAACGGTGAAAAGAAGAAGGCAACATTCTCAATTTACATTTGTCATCAAATGTACGAGTGAATGTAGCTATAAAAAATTAATATAACTGAATGTGAACACCAAGCATGCTTGATGGAATTTTATGAATGCTTGCGAAAACAGTAGGATTCATATCCTGTTCATCAAATTCTGAGGATTGAAGTGAACAAGCTTTCATGAAGATGGATTTTATTTTGCAAATACATCTTTAATGTTTCATAATTTCCCTTCTCCTGACTGAATCTGATCTTCTGAGTTTCTTATTGTTTGGTGCATTTGATATTTCTGAAGGTGTTGGTTGAGAAGATGGGAATTCCTGTTACAAAGACCAGAAGAAGGTTTTATGATTCAAAGTTTTCTACTGAACATTCCATTGGTCATAACACGGTCAAGCTAGGTTTGTTTTAGCTTGATTTCTTCATTTTTTTTTATGTGATTGCATGTATGTCAATCTGCAAGCGTGCACGCTTATGCTGTTCAAATTAGGATTGGTTTCCATTACATAATTATGTATATAAGTTTGTTTTAACAATGTTCGTAGGATGCTGTGACTGGTGGATAAAGAGATCAAAAAGGATTGCCACATTGGAGTTTGACAGAGTTCGTAAATCTATGAGTGTAATTGTCAGTGAACCAACTGGAGCTAATCGTCTTCTTGTCAAGGTATGTAATTTGATAATATGTTATAAAGATTTAATTTCTGATCAAACTTTTTTTTAAAAAAAATTTCTGATCAAACTTGTTGTAGAAATGGATTCTGGTAAATGCCTCATGCTAAAAGTGTTACTTCTAGTAATGTTTTTGAGATCAATCCATTAAAATTGTTTTAAATGTATTTTATGCATGCTAAAAAATTTTGATTTGACTTGTACTCATCACTATGACATTGATGATTCATCTCTCAATATCTAGATAGGCAATTGGTTGAAGTTTTATTTTTATATATTTGATGCATGATCAAATCATCTTAAAATTTTTAAAAATTTGGCATCATAGTAATTTATATGGTGGGTTTAAAACAAATGATCTTAATTTTCCAATTGGTTGTTATATGATTGAAAAATAAAGCAAAATAAAATTGTATGGAAAATATCTATCATTATGTGGAGAATGTTCATCCTCCACACAATTAGTTTTCTACTTTACTATCTCCAAATACAAGATCAAGATTGTTGATGTTGATATGCAACCTAGCTAAAAACAGTTTGATGATTTAATTTTATAACTTTTTTATGAAGATTAGTGATGCTGACAAAGGGGGGGTGACGCGGCAACGGATACAACACGCGAGCTACCGAAATTGGCAGTCCACGCATAACCCAAAAACTCTTCCTTGGGGAGGGAGGTCACCACTTGAAATCCTTTAGGATACAGAAACCCAAGACAGAGTAAAAATTACTCAAATATTATTCATCTCAAAAACCCCTCTATTACAAGTGTTGGCTAGGTATTTATAGACAATTGTAGCAACATAATAGGCTACACAAACAAAAGAAAGCATTACACCTATACAACCTTATAACTACCAAATGGAATTAAACTAGCATGAAGTTTAACAAGATTAAGCAGCTCAGCTCCGACGTCAATTAACCCGTTGATCAACCTTGAATACACACTTGAAAAGTGCTACTTTCACTCTTAGATGTAATGCAAATTAGCCAATTTTTACTTGTGATGTAATATGTTTGATTACTATGTAGCGGTTCTCAAATATATTTAGAGAGGGTAGTTCGAGTCTGTAATGCAAGGGTACGTAATGTTAGGTACATCAATCTCTCCTTATACTCTACTTTGGCTGGAGTTTGACGTATTAGGATGCTTTAAAATTTTAGCAGATCGTATTAAATATCATGGCATTTTTCTTTTGATGTTGGTCTCATTTTTCTTTCTTATCTGTTTTACATATTTAGGGTGCTGTTGAATGTGTTCTGGAAAGAAGTACTCATGTGCAGCTCTCAGATGATTCAGTTGTGCCAGTGGACGAACAATGCAGGCAATTGATACTTCTTAAAGTTCATGAGATGAGTTCAAAGGGCTTACGCTGCTTGGGTTTTGCATACAAAGATGATCTAGGAGAGTTTTCCGATTACTTCACAGACACTCATCCTGCACATAAGAAGCTCCTTGATCCAAACAACTACTCTGAAATCGAAAGCAATTTAATCTTCGCTGGAGTTGTTGGTCTTAGAGTAAGTTACCTTTCCATAACCAGTAAGGTTTTGTTTGGGACGGTTTTCTTACTGTTTTTTAAAGCAATTTTTTAGTACAAAAATTAAAAATTTTGAACTAGAAAGCTGCTTTAAGAAGCAATAAGAAAACCATCTCAAATGAAGCCTAAATCTCCCATTCAACGCTTACTGTGAATTGATATTTGGTTAGGATCCCATTCAACAATTGCTGTGAATTTTTATTTGGTTAGGATCCTCCTCGTGCTGAAGTTTATAAAGCAATTGAAGATTGTAGAGGAGCAGGGATTAAGGTAATTGTCATAACTGGAGATAACAAGTCTACTGCTGAAGCAATCTGTCAAGAAATTGGATTGTTTCCTAACCTGCAAAGTGTAAAGTGGAGAAGTTTCACTGGCAAAGAATTTACTGGCCTTCATATTAGTCAGAAAGTTGAAATTCTGTCAAAGCCTGGAGGCTTAGTTTTCTCTCGCGCCGAGCCCAGGCACAAACAAGAAATTGTGAGGCTCCTGCAGGAAATGGGTGAGGTTGTTGCCATGACAGGAGATGGTGTTAACGATGCACCTGCCCTCAAACTTGCTGACATTGGAATTTCTATGGGTATTACTGGAACTGAGGTATTATTCTCATGTCTCTGAGACCTTGATATAGCCGTATATATAATGAGATGTTTGATAGGAAGTACTTGAGTTCGCAAGTAACCCCAAGGGTAATACTTGAGTTCGCAAGCAAACATAGCAAGTATCCGCAAAAACAGTGAGTAAAAGGGCTGATTTCAATGAGAAATCAGCAAAACAAAGCAGGAATTTTAGTGGATTGGAGAAGAAAACGCAAGGAAAATACTTTGATTCAAATAACAACAAGAAACACAAAGTAAGATAGAATTTTTTTCAATTCTAGAGAAAGAAATACTCTCCAAATCTCTAGCAAATCTAGTGCTCAAGCACACAAACCCTAGATCTCAAAATAGCATTCAATCTCAAGATACCCTAACCCTAACCTCCAAAAGACTAATTAAAGTTAAAGGAAGTTTAAAAAATTCCTAAACAACCCCTAATTCAAATTTTTCCTCCTAATCGCCATTTAAAACAACAGTGGGCCCCATTAAAGCTTCTACCCCCTCACTATTTCCGCCCCATGCTGTGCCGTTGGCTGTAGACTTGAACTGGTTCATGTTGGACCGGTTCAGCCGGCCCCTCCGGAGCCGTCCACGTAACAATGTCACCTTGTTTTCTAATATCGACTAATGACATTATGAGTGTCTTTCCCCATTTCCACTAATTATTATTTCTTGCACTGTTTTACCCATTCAAGGTTGCGAAGGAGGCTTCTGATATGGTTCTCGCAGATGACAATTTTAGCACAATTGTTGCTGCTGTTGCAGAAGGACGTGCAATATACAATAATATGAAATCTTTTATTAGGTGCTGTAATTTCTTCTCCTTGCTTCCTCCACCAAAAAAAATAAACTTTGAAGCTTTTTTATAAGATGTGCTTCATTTTTCTCCTTGTGCAGGTACATGATATCATCTAATGTAGGTGAAGTGATCTCCATCTTTCTGACTGCTGCTCTTGGTATACCAGAGTGCTTGATACCAGTCCAGCTACTATGGGTCAATTTGGTTACTGATGGCCCTCCTGCCACTGCTCTTGGCTTCAATCCTGCTGATGTTGATATCATGCAAAAACCTCCTCGTAAGAGTGATGATGCTCTTATTAGTTCTTGGGTCCTTTTCCGCTACATGGTATGGCTTCGACTTTCATAAAATTATTGCGTCCAGGAATATTCGCGGCAGTAGAGAAATATAAAGTTTAACGTCTTAGCTTTGTACAAAGATCCATCACGCATACAGATAAAGAGAGAGGGTGCAACAATAACTGATGCCAGGACGTTGACACGAACGACCTTTTAAGGTTGGAGCAAAAATTGCCCCCCAGTCAGGAACCAGCTTCCCACAGATGGCGCCAAACTGTATGCGTGCTGGATCTTCGTACAAAGCTAAGACGCTAAACTTTATATTTCTCTACCGCCGCGAATACACCAGGACGCAACAACGATTATACCAGAACTTGTACATACATATGCAAATTGACATGGTAGATACTATTTCTCATGAGATATGACATTCATTTGCAGGTGATTGGTTCTTATGTAGGCTTGGCTACCGTTGGCATTTTCATTTTATGGTACACACAGCCCTCCTTTATAGGCATTGATCTCACAAGTGATGGCCACACTCTGGTTTCACTTGCTGAGCTCAGATCATGGAGTGAATGCCATACATGGACAGATTTCTCTCCAGATCCATTCTTGGCTGGAAGCAATGTCATCTCTTTTTCAAACCCCTGTGAATACTTCACAATAGGAAAGATTAAAGCTGCTACGCTTTCGCTCTCTGTTCTCGTCGCAATTGAGATGTTCAATTCTCTGAACGCATTGTCAGAGGAGAACAGTTTGCTTAGGATGCCTCCATGGAGAAATCCTTGGCTTCTTGTTGCAATGGTGGTTTCACTAAGCCTTCATGCTTTCATTCTATATGTTCCCTTTTTTGCAAGAGTGTTTGGTGTTGTTCCTCTTAATCTGAAGGAGTGGCTTCTGGTTATATTGCTATCTTTCCCTGTGGTGCTCATTGATGAAGTTCTGAAGTTTGTTGGAAGGAGCTTATGGTCAGTAGATCACCACAAGCGGAAGCCAGAGTAGAAGCTTTTGATCGTAGATATTTAAGGTGTTAAATTGCATTTGTATGTTTACTATATACAGATTTGTTTTGAAGTTGTGGTGATTGTGTTGAATTTGCAGCCATCGTTGAAAAATGTTACAGGAATGGTGTTGCTGCACTAAAGAAGAATATCGATAGCAATTATAATGAAAACAGTAAATAGTGTTTACTATTATATTGAACTTCTTATGTGACGCTCTTTGTGAAAATGACAAAAAATAAGATTGATATTGTGAAGGTGGCGACGCTGGGTTGAAATGGAACCCTGGATGGATGCCCATCAGCATTAAACCAATGAAAAAAAGCCATTTTTGTGCAGTAAGAACTTATTTTCATTTTTTAAGTGGGGTTAGTCCAGCCACATGATCTCTCATGCAAATCTCAATCCCATTAGCCATAGCTTCCCTTGGAACAGTTTTTTTACTGCTTTCTTGTGGGCTCCGAAAATTCGGCCCCGGCCTCCGCTCGCGCTTTTTATTCGGCGAGGGAGTTTTAACGAGCTAAGTTCCGAGGTAAATTTTGGAAGGCAGATGTGTTTGTAGATAAGACACTACCTAGAGATTTTGCCCTCATTTTGTAAGGACTTTATGATCTGAGTTCTGGTTTCCTATAGGCGCAAGCCCCTATAGTTAATTACCCCTCTCGATCACGAGAGAGAACTTTCGATTAAGGCTAGTCGTCGATCAGATACGTATAGAGATACGTGTTATCTGGCATATAGTAGCAGCAATGAGTTTAGATATTGGTAGAAATTGGATTTGGAAATTGGGTTTGGATTTGAGAATGTTTGGATATTTGGAAATATTTAATATTTAAAATAAGAAATTTCACCATCTTGCACTTAAAGTGAATGGTGGGAGAATGGATGATAGACCCGATCAAGATCCCATGGTTCCGTCGTCCCGGGCCATCATGGTCCCTGGTCTACTTAGTCAGAGGAGGTAGTCGACCCAACCTGACAGAAGGATCCTTGTCGGCAGCCATGGGTTGCTTCGTCCAAGGGGACCTTGTAGACCGGGGTTGGATGTTTGTCTAAGGGGACAAATTTAAATCCACCTTAGCTAACAGAGGGCTTTGTGCCCTATTGATCATATCCTATTGATTCATATCTCAAGGATTTAACGCCATTAAGGAGCGTATTGGCTCTGGCCATAACCGCTATCTGTGGTGCCATTTGGCGGTAAAACCACTCGGTTCAGAGGGCCCCGGGTCATAACTGTTTACCTGCAGTGCCATTTGGCGGCGAAACTGCCGGTTAGAGGACACGTACCACGTCCTTACTGGCAAAAGATTGTTTGAGAATGGATCCTAGTGATATTTTCGACTAGGCATTTAGCTCTTTTGTGAGCTGAGGTAAATTTTGATTTGTCCGCCTCAGCAAACTGTTGCGGAGGGTGGATAGATTTTGCTTTAAGCGTTTAATGGATTGAATTTCAAATTTTAAATATATTTTGAAATTTTGGATTTTGGGTGGAGCTTTGGATTTTTGGATTTATTTTAAAAAATATTCGGGGAACCCCCTCCGGTTGAGATATGCGTTCAACACGGCCATCATCGGGGTGACCTTGAGGTCATTTCCATTTAAAGCTTGAACCTTGTCGACTCTGTCTGGCTATCGACAGAGGATCGGGTTTCGTATAGGCTTCGTGCCTTTATCAGTGAATTCTCTTGATTATAGGCCTTGAAGACCTAATATAAATGGATTAAAATAAACACACCAATTTACACAACCGTGTATTTATTTGAAGGTTCGAACCTTGTCGACTCCTATTGATCCATATAGGAGGATCAGGTTCAAACTAGAATTCATTTATTGACCCGCGCAGCATCCCTAGACGTCACGTGTGTACCAATACACGCTCGCCGGGGCCCATGCGGGTTGAGAATATATTTCCCCCTTTAGTGTACCTATGTGTATACAATTTATAGTGTACGTGCAGGGGGGTATTTTTGGAATATTTATAGACGCCTTCTGTCTGCTTGTACGGATGTTGCAGATCCGGTGGCGTGGCGTAGCAGCTTCTGGATAGAATTGTTCGCTGCTTCGTACAGGTAGACTATCGTGCACTATTTGTTGATTTTTGTAGGCGGACCATAGTGCACTAACTAATCTCCTGCCTTTATTGTAGATGCCTGCATTTGTTGAATCCTTTTTTTTTTTTAGCATTTTTGCTTGTGAATATTGCGATGGGTACACGATGGGTTACGACAGCTCGTAGAAGCTCTCATTTGTCATATTATCTTTGTATTTGCTTGTAGATGTCATGTCGAGTACACATGATCTTTTATAATGGCCCGTAGGTACTTGTATTTTCTGTATGTCGTTCATCTCTTCTTGTGAAAGAAAGGTGTACTTAACTTCAATTGGATGATTGTTGGTTTGGGGGAGGTATTGTAATATTCTTTGTTACAAAAACTTGTAGGCGCTTTACGTTTATTGTAGGGGCTCCTCCTTTGTCCACCATTGATCATTACCCGTAGGAGTATTATTGTATATGCAATGAATACTTCATCATCACTAGTAAGCATCTTCATCTATTATGATCTTTTCCCTTGTAGGTAGAAGATCCATTAGGCCTTTGATACATTTATCATTGTGGCTTGTAGATGGGGCTGATGTACTTTAACATTGGTATAAAGAGGGTTGCATCCCCCACCATTCTCTTGCTTCACCTATGGGCATTCCACATTGATTGTACATAAATGTCACTTGTAGGGATTTCATGGCATTCATTACATTTATTGTATGTTGTGCATCATCATTTGTAGATAGAATCTTGTTTGCATGTTGATATTTGCTTTGCAATTAGTTGAAGGTTATGAGTTATTGTCACTTCATTCTTCTCAACTTATGTATAATGGAAATCTGTTAGCCATAAGTCCTCAATTTGATTTCCATTTGAATAACAAAAATTGTCACTTGGCTTTCAAGAGTGGGATATAGAGGTTTCTTCATCCACCCTGACAATGTGTTTGTATCTCAATATTTATACATTTGAGAGATTGAAGTTATCATTTGATTTTGATGCTCTTATCTTGATCATGCATCTATAAATTTGAACTCCATTCCTTTTCCATTTGTTTGAGTTTGAATCCAACCATAATTCCTTGCAACACATTTTCAAGATGTTTTGTTATTTGAACTTTGCTTGAAGCACCTTCATTTAGGCTTAATTCCATATGGTTCATCAAAGTCCAGCTCCTTCATGATACATTCAAGTTCAAGTCCAAGCAGCCTTGTTGAGTTCAAATGAAAGTCCAAGTCTTGTTGTCCAAATCAAATCCTTGTTTGATTTCAAATGATTGAGTCAAGTTCAAGTTCAACTTTGTTCAAGTATCAAGTTTGAGTTCAGTTCAGGCTCTTTGTTCAACTCAAATAAGTTCAAATAGTCCCCTGTAGTTCACTTGAGTTCAAGCCTTGTTGGCTTAATGTTCAAATCAAGTTCTTGTTTGATTTCAAATGATTGAATCCAAGTTCATTTAAGTACATTTGATTTGAGTTCTGAGTATAGTCCCAAGTCCTTGGTTGTTCAAATGTGTCCAAACCTTTATTTTCTTTGAGTTCAAAAAGGTCCGAGTGTAGCAACTGTTGACCTCGATTTTGCCCAGAATTGGACTTGGAGAGTTGACTGGGTCAAATTGATCAGACTAGACCCCAATACCCTCCCCAATGGATTCAGTGAGTCAGACCGAGTCTGTTGAGCCCGGGCCTAGGCCTTGGGTCAACCCGGTTGACCAGGTCAACCCGGGTTGACCTAAAGAGCTCAAATCAATTTTTAATTAATTTTAAACCCTTTCATGGCTTGATCCGCATCCTCCTTGACCTAATTGACTTGTTTGACCAAGTCAAACCCTGACTTGGTCAAACCAAGTCATAATTTGGTCAAAATCACCTATTTATTTGGATTTAAGAGCCTAATCAATGCCATAAAAGCCCTCCTTTCGTTTTGAAATCAAAACCACGGCCTAAACCGACATTTTTCCCTCCTAATTAACCCCTGATTTAATCTTGGCCGTTTACTTTAGGTCTAGGGCGTTTAAATAGGAGAAATCAAGTCCAATTAAGGATCTTTTTGCTCTTGTTTTCTCGAGAGACTTCCCCAGCCTCTGAGACTTTGTGTGAGAGCTCCTGCACCTTCCCTCCACCCTTCCCGACCTAATCCCGACGGTGAAACCTCGCCGGCGACGAGATCTCCGGCGAACCGAGGCCAGGGAACTTCCAACCCGTGTTGCGTGCGATCTAGGCGTCGAGAGCTTGCGGTTTCTTCTCCAAATAGGAGCGTGGACAGTCTACAAGTGCAACAAGCCAGAGATCTCTCGATTTCATCGAGTATTTTGGGTAAATTTCTCAACCCTAGTTAGAACACATGAAGCTATTTAACTTTTTATAAAGTTGATATTAGATAATTTTAATGATCCCCCATGGATGCTCTTCACATGTAGAAGTCAAATCTAAAATTTCATCGCGTTTCATCCATCCGATTGAGAGAAAATCACGAAAAACACCTTAGCCCTCTCGGTTTTGCCCTAGCTGGAGGTGTACGAGTTTTGGACCGTTGATCGCGCGATCAACGGTCCCGATTTCGCGGTACCGCGGCTCCGTCTGACCGCGGATCCGAGTCGGCGTGTATCAGTCCCGTCCGGCGCCATCACCGCCGTTGATTCAAAACGGCGGGAGATCGGACGGTCAGCGGGACCGTCCGACGTGTCTAAGTGACGTCCCGTCACTTGACCGCCGCCGCAATCATTGGACAATGATTGGCGGCGGCGCCAATCATTGGCCCGAACCGCGGGTCCAATGAACGCGCGCCACGTGTCCCGCCGCCGTTTTTTAATTAAAAAATTATTTTTAAATGTATTTTAAATTCAGAAAACTTCTAAAATTCGCCGAAAATTCGTTTTTCGTCCGAATTTGACGTGCAATACATCGTTTTGTTCGTATTTTTATTCTCTACATTATAAAAATTTTTTTTTTTATTAAAATAATATATATATTTTTATTAATTAATAAAATAGTAAAAATACCCTATTTTTGTTATTATTTAAATTATTATTTTTAATATAATTATTATTGTATTATTATTATTTATTTGTTTAGTTATATTAATGTTATTTTGAAATACTAACCTAGTATTTATTATGATTATTATTATTGTTATTATTATTATTATTATTATTATTATTATTATTTCTTTTAAAAATTATTTTTTTTAAAAATAGGCCTTTAATGCCCTTTAAACTTCGAAAATTGATATCTTTCTCGTTTTTAACCCGATTTTAACGCACGACGTCTTGTTTTGATCGTATTTTGATTCTGCACATTCTGAAATTGGTTTTATTTGAAGTTTTTGGGTCTGTGTGCAATTATTTTCAGAACAGTAAAACAGCAATATTCAAAAATGTTTAATTATCGTATTTGAACTTCAAAATTACATAACTTTGTCGTTTTAAGTCCGCTGTCGACGCACAGCAACTTGTTTTGGATGTACTCTGAATTCTGCATATCTTAAAACCATTTTCAGATGAAAATTTTATCTGTATTTTCTGTAATTTCAAAAACAGTGAAACTGCACTATTTTAAAATATTATTTTATTGTATTTGAACTTGTAAATTTCGTATCTTCGCCGTTTTAAGTCGGATTTCGATGTACGACCCCTCGTTCTTTTCAGCGAGACGAGCTTTATGTTTTGGAGCCATTTCCAGCCTCTGATTTTGGTTGTATGAATAGATTCTTGTTTTGATCTTATTATTTGGGTGTTTTGATATTTATATATTAATATAACAACTATTTTCAGGATACAAACTACTTTCAAATTGCTTGAGACTTCGTTAGTGTAGCCAGTGGGTCTCCCTTATATGTATTTATCATAAATTGATCTATTTTTTTTTTATTATGCTATTTTCCAAAGGTTTATATATCTGTAAGTATTTTAAAATATTTTAAAATTACTTATGTATTAAATCCCTTAATCTTGGGAGATCCACTACTTGTGAAATTTTAGACATAGGTTCTATGGATGAAGAGCAACCATGGGGGAGTGGATTAGTGGGTGATTGAGTCCCAATCATTCACTAATCTTCTCTTTAGGTGTCTTTACTTTTTTTATCTTTCGTAGATTGCATGTATAGGATTGCACCACCACCACTTAGTTTAGGCTCTCCTAGATTTAAGGACATGGTGTGTTTATTTATTTACTGTACTCCCATGCATTTATTATCCCGAGGGTTAGTGTAAACATCACTTTAAACTCCTACAACGTAGTGACACCCTAAGGACAAAAATTAAGGACCTGTCTAGCGAACTTAGAAGTTTTCTAGGAGCTAGGATAGATCCCAGAACGACATGAAAACTTCAACAATTAAACTTAGTGACATCATAAACCTCCCTGAATTTTCTAGGATTTTTTTTTAGGACTGGTTAGATCCCTTAGCTAACCAACCATAATTAACCTGCTAATTAAGGCCCTGAGACCTTCTGGAAAATACAATAATTACATATTAGGTCAGAAAATTACCCATAATAGCTTGATTTGTTCAGAATCTGACCCTTGATCTTAGACAAATAGGGCTCCCTAGTTTGACTTCAGGTTGACCCCTAATTTGACCATAGGTGGAATTTACCTTTTTGCCCCTAATAAATCATTAAAAATTATTAAAAATCCCAAATTTTCTCCAAATACTTGGGATCACTTTCTCAGGTCATCCCTGACTTTTGGAAGTGATTCCAATCAGTTTGGAGCTCATTTGGGTCAAAATAGTAAAAAAGGGCCCTTTCCTAGTTAATTTAGAAAATTCCCTTAATTACCCGATCTTTAGAAATTCATAACTTGGCCTAGAGAACTCCGATTCCAGCCTACTACCTGTCTAACTACTCGTATTAAGGTCTAGTATTTTCCTAAGGTGATAGGAGACCCAGACTTAGCCTTTTTCCCATAGTGACTTTTTGGACCCTTAGTCTAGTTTCTGGGAGGACCCAGGACTTTCTAAAATTGGCTAATATAACTTTAACTTCAAACATCATCACCATAAGTTCTTAAAATTGATCAACAAACTATATTAACTAAAATGCACCCCAATTCACTAATATTTGAATTTCAACGAAAATTTCCTTTTCTAGCCTTCAACAGACTTGAACTTTAGACAATTTTAACTAATTACCCTATCTAGGACCTATCCAAACTACACAAGCCTTACACACACATAGAATGGTTTGCTAGGGCACCACTTCTAGATCTAGGTTAGGCCGCTGGGTTTTATTTTTCTGCTGTGTGCCGGAGCTTTCCGTGGTTTTCATTGCATGCTGTTTGAAAAATGATTGGTGTGTTTGCTTACTTTTTCTGCACTCTGGATGTGAGCGTTAGACTTACCCATAGGTTAGGAGCGCTATATATATCCTGTTCTTCCGTGCAGGTGGCCATGCTCAAGCTAATAAAAGGGGGGCACCGTTATGATTTCTAATGTTGTCTTATGCAGGTGCTTGCTCAGCCCCCCTGATATAATGAGGGCTAAAAATCATTAAATAATTATAATTGCTACAGATGGAGCTGCTTAGCCCTCAGAGCATGGCTTGGCACAGGGTCAATGGTGTTAGCATTTTCATTTCCATATAAACTGCTTGGGATGATTTTTACTAGGATAACCTTGCAGGGATTCTTAGATTTACTGCTTTCCATTAATGTAATTTATATGTAATAATTGTTAAGAGTTGTGAAAACAACTATTGAGTTGGGATATTCTTATCCAGCTCGGATTCCAAAAGAAGAAGGCATCCCTAAGGGGAGAGTCTTCTTCCATTTGGAAGATCGAGCTGGATGGCTTCAGATATCCAAAGAGAAAAGGCAATACCCCTATACTGGGGGAATTGTCTCTTCGTTTGGATATTCAAGCCACGACGGATCCAAGGAGTCCAAGGAGGAGATTTCCAAGGAGTCCAAGGAGGAGAGATCCAAGAAGTCCAAGGAGAAGATATCCAGAAGATATTGAAGATTGAAGACCCAATATCCCACTCAAAGTTGTTGGCGTCTGTCATAGGCTTAGAAATCCGGGTTGTTGGCAGTGGTGCCCGGCCACTTTACTTTTCTGCATACCCTGGGTTGTAATTAAAGGGCAGTTGGCCTATGGACATTTATTTGATTAGTTTGTGGATTTATATTGATGTGTTTACCTGATTGCGCTTAGAATTACCTGTTTTTCTAGGTTTATTTCTTGCATGCCGTGTTTGTTTTTGCCTGGATCGTATTAGGCTCATTAAGGACTATAAAATTCTTCTACTCGTAATTAATCTTTAAAAATTTAAGTTTTAAATAACATAGAAACTTAACGCACCTAGGGAACTGCCGGAACCGTCCGGGGTCGCATGCATATTACTGCATTTCTCTTTCCTTGCTATAAGACATCTCCCTGCCTGCGGGTAGAGTCCGGATAATCTGGCCTATGAGGATGAAGTGCCGGACCTAGGGAGACTCAGTCTTTTCTAAAAATTATTTTATATTAAGCCTATTTTTAAAGTCCAAAGCATTCATGAGCTGACATTTCAACTAGCATGCATTGCATTAGTAACCAACTAATTAAAATTTAATTGCATTAGCTAGGGGCATTCACCCAACATAAGTCCAGGACCACCTAGGAAATCCTCTAGATGTCGGTCCTACTTCCAATAACTGTACCACCCACCCATCTTTATAATTGACTTGACAGCATGGTTTTAAATCGATTAGGTGGTTAGCTGGCTCCCCCAATCCAGGCCGGGATAAGTCCAGATCTTTGCATCGCATTAGATAGGACACTGGTCTTAGTGTGTGTCGAACACTAAGTCCAAACTAGATTTAAGATTCGGGGCTACTACATTCGGTCTCGTAGTATGCCCTAAACAGTAGGTAGGTCCCTTCTTTTCAGGGACCCTAAATCCTACTTATCCGCGTCACAGGATGACGCCACCTCCATCCTTCTCTCACGCATGTGATTGAGTGTTTGATTTTTCTTCTTTCAGTTTCCATTTAGTATCCTAGAGCCTCCGAGTGCTGGTATGAGCCACGCATGTCGATTCAGCCCTTCGGACCTTTCTTCCCTTTGAGTAGGATTTCCTAGTCTATACCCTTGTGCCGATCCCACTTTAGGAGAGGATAATGTATAATCCTTAATCGAGAGTTTTCTCAGGCTCCGGCCTGAGATGTAATTAACCACGGGGGCTTGCGCCCGTGGGAAACTTGGTCTCCACAATCTACTAAACCCCATTCGAGCTCTTGCATCGGATGGGGGAAACCCGTGATTTGGTCATGTATATTACTACCCATCGAGGTGTGTTGGCGTCAGCCTCTATCCTCAATGGTCAGTCGTATGCGCGATCCAATCTGTCCCTTCCAATCGACCCGTTCGCGCGGTGCTCTTTCGGAGGTCCACAGCAACATTTTCACCCGAAATTTCGGCAGCCTTCCGGCGTCTCCCCCGTTTAGGGGAAAACTACGGAAAACTGGGCCTTTCCCACCACGCTAAGAAAAGCGTGCATGGTAGATGCCCTCTTTCGAGGACACCGCGACCGTGTAATTTTTCGATCCCCCACCACGCTAAGAAAAACGTGCATGGGTATTTTTGTTTGTAAAAAAGTATTTTTTTATTTTTTTTGGAAATATTTTGCAAGAACAGTTATTTCCCCGCAAGCGAGTACTTATGGGTATCCCCGCTTCGTTGTGCGCATCGCACCGGGATCCCTTCCCACCACGCTAAGAAAAGCGTGCATATGCGGGGTTTCCAAGGCGATACGAACTTCGAAGAAGGAATTTGGATGATTACTCGCTTCATCGAAAGCGTCGGGACGCACTCCCTCCCACCACGCTAAGAAAAGCATGCATAGGTGGTCGTTTTGTCTCGACGATTGCGTTGAAACGGGTTCTCGGAGTTTTAAGGTTTAGAAAGTTATACCTTGGCGCCCGTCGACGTTGGCTCGAAGATCGAGGCGAGAGAAGCGAGCATTATAATTAATTATAATTAATTATTATTATTATTAACTAATTAGAATTAATTATAATTAAATTTAATTAATTAAAATTAATATATAATTAATTATATTAATTATAATTACCATTTAATTAACCATATAATGATTAACTAATAATAATTATAATTATTAATTAAATGTAATTAATTTTTAATTAACTATCATTAAATTATAATTAAAATTAATTAGTTACAATAATAATAATAATAATAATCATAATAATAATATTAATAATAATAACAATAAAAATATAACCCTCCTCCCTCTCTTACTCTCTGGTTCGGCCAGAGATAGGCCGAAGAAGCGCGCCAAAGGGGAAAGTTACCTTCACAGAGAGCGCGCTCCCTTGCTTCCGATCCAAATGTCGTAACTTCCGAGCCGCAGGAAGGGAGGTTGGTCGAAGGAGCAAGGTCGGACGGCCAAGGGGTCGGGATCTCAGCCCTAGGAGATCGGATGGGAGATCGGCACCTGGAGTTGGGGAGTTTGGATGCCGGCCTCAGGTAGAGAGATCTGCCTCTCCCTCCCTCTCTCTCTCTCTCTCTCTCTCTCTCTCTCTCTCTCTCTCTCTCTCTCTCTCTCTCTCTCTCTCTCTCTCTCTCTCTCTCTCTCTCTCTCTCTCACGGGATTTGGCCGGGACAGAGAAGAAGACGACGGAAGGTGGAGAGGAGGGGTTCGGTCGTGGAGGAGACGGGATCGGAAGAGGGAATAGCGACGGGAGAGGTAGTGGAGTCAGAGAGCTATGGGATCAAGTGTGGAAGCGTCGAGCAGCCCCCTCTCTATTTAACGACGATTTGGGAACGAGATCGAGGAGAGGTCGCAGGATTTGAGCAGGAATCGCGGGATGCGACTCAAACGGCGATGCACAGCGGGATTTCAGCTGGATTCCGGGGATTTACGGTAGCGTCTCGGCAGATTTCGTGGATCTTTGGTCTATAGGTTAGCTGAATTTTTTTGTTTTTTTTTTTGTTTTGATCCGTAGGTCAACATTTCTAAAATAATTTTTAGTACAAAAAATTTTTGAACTATAAATTTTGTGCGAAAAAAATTGTTTAAAAAGCAATGATAAAGCTGTGCCAAACGAAGCCTTACTCTCCCACACGACTTTGCATTGCAACATTGGAGATCAATAGTATATTAGGTATGTGCTTGAAGGCTATGGAAGTAACAAAGTCGAACGCAACAAGTTTTGCATGATCTTGAACAGAGATGGTGTGGCGGGGTTTTGATTGTAAGATTTGATGGATCTTCACAGGTTTAGGTTTTGTTTGGGATAATTTTTTTGTTATTTTGCTTTTCAGATCGTAAACACAATTTTTTTTTTGTCATTGCTTTTTTGCTACTTTCAAAAAAAATTTGTACTGATAATTTGTTTTCTATGATAGTAATATTAATAATAAAGATAATGATAATGACATAATGATGCAATGAATACATATAAAATGATTAAAACACCACATTAAAGCTAGATGTCATACCTCGGTTAACCATGCACTGATACATATATTAATTATATTTCTAACATTGATATCATTGATATAACTAATTGATAGATAGAGAAATGTGTGTATATTACATGTACTAATTTCACAATAATAATAATTGAAAAGATAAATAAGACTCATATCGTTGATGATATTGACACCTGCATGTTTGTGTTATATTACCGATTTATTGATTTTTGATGTATTTATGTTCTTGCACATGTAATTGATTTATTTACTTAAACATGACGTTGCTCACTTTTCATTATTGATCATATTGAATCTTACAAGTGATGACTGAGCATTGATAATATTAAATACTATTGAGTTTATTGATTGAGATTAGCATATATTTTGATTTCTTAGATCTTGTATTGAAAGCTTTAGTCAATTTTTAGTTTTTGCTGTGCTTTGTAAACTCATTATGCAGTTTTAATTGATTTTAGGTCAGGAAAGGGACCAAGACTATATGGAGTAAGATTGATTGAGATCTACAGGTTATTATTTTATTTTGCTATGTATTTTATTTTATTCTTTATAGTTAGAAGGTTGGGATAAATTATTAATTGTAAGTGATCCCCTGACTATTATAAATATAATTTTGAGAAATGAATAGTAAAATATTTTGATGTATATGATTTTAGTTATTTCCACTTGATTAATTTATAGTAATGAATTCATAGAATCTCGTTGATTATTTAAGTGATTAAAATAGGCAATTTTTTCAAATTTGATCTTTGGACGTGACAGCCTAACCCCATCAGGAAGAAAGTGCAGAAAGCCCTTTGGTACATGAAAAATAAAAACAAAAAATATGGAGAACAAACATTGATAGGTAGGTGAGCTATCAACAAAATGAAACCACCTCTTTTATGAACTATAAGCCATTATTGATTCACTAGCATGCATGTGACACATACAACCAACTTAAAAGAGTAAGATATAGGGATGCATACAGTAACACTTCTCTCAGAGCAAGACCAGTACATAAAGCAATGGCTAGAATAAAGTTCCGTTTGCGATGCTTTTTTATGTTTTTTTTTAAATAGTATTAATTTTAGTACAAAATTTTTTGGAACTTAGAATTTTGTACTAAAAAACTGCTTTAAAAAGCAATAAGAAAGTAATCCCGAATCAAGTCTAAGGCTTCGTTTGGGACGGCTTTCTTACTGCTTTTTAAAGTCGCTTTGTAGTACAAAAAAATTAATTTTTTACTAAAAAGTTGCTTTAAGAAGTCGTAAGAAAGTCGTCACAAACAAAGCATAAGTTTTTATTTGAGACAATTTTCTTACTTATTAAGTTAAAGTAGTTAATTTTTTCCACTTAAAGCAATTAAGATTAAATAAATTCATATGAAAGCAAATGGAAGCGCATTTGATATGACTCTGTATGCATTAATCTCAAGGAAGTCTTTGAATTGGAAGCTTTTGAAATTAATTTCTAGATCATTCAAATTTTAGTTTTAGCAAATTTGTAGTCAAATTAAACATCTTAACAAGATGAATCTACCAATATGACAAATGATCATACGTACCTGATTCTAAATGAGCTCAAATTAGGCACTTAAATGATATTTGAAAATTTCTAAACTTTAAATGGACGGACCTAGCAACCTCAAGTTATAGCATGCTTATAGTCAAATCTAGCAGTTCTACGAACAAGACACATCTAATAAGCCAAAGATCACTCCATTCTAACTTCATTAAAGCAATCATATATTTGTTAAATGATCTACGATCAATCAGATCAACATTGGTCATAGATCGAGTATTTTAGATTTTAGCTAAATTTACTAAATGCCATCTTAAAAATCCTATAAATAGAGCTCCATTCCATGCAAAGGAGGAGGTTGAAATGCTAAGAGAACTAACGAGCTTTATTGCATTTTCCAGCTATCACCGTTGAAGACCCCACCAGCAATTTCCATCACCGTCTTAAAACTTTGTGAAGATATAACCTTTTGTGGGTTTCTTAACAATCATCCTATGAATAATTACATGCAGATTTATGTAATTCACTCAATGAAACTCTGATGATCGTTCTCATTGTAAATAATCCTATCTAAGAAAAGAAGATTCTTGTATAAAGTCAGGCCTTGTGATTTTGTCCTTCAAGATTGTGGGTCTCCGAAAGGATTCCGCTCGTGTGGTTCGAATGCAAAGGGTACGATCACACTATCCCGTAGGACAAAATGATCGTAGACCTTTACAATCGACACAAGCAGGCCGATGGAAGAGCAGATGGAGTTATAGATACGATTAGCCATGGAGGATAGCGGCTTTCACCTACCAACCTCGATGGATAATAATATCTATAACCCAAAAGTTCACGAGATTTCCCCTATTTGATACACCGGCTCAAATAGGGTTTATTTGATTGTGGGGATCGGTTTCCTACGGGCGCAAGCCCCCGTAGTTAATTACATCCTAAACCTTGACTTAGGAAAACTCTCGATTAAGGACGATGCATTATTTACTTCTTGATTTGGTGCACAAAAAGAGTTCCTAAGTTCTATTCCAAAGAGTCTTCTATTTACCCTTAATGATGATTAGATATTTTTGAATGGATAAAGATGTGAATAAAATTTTGATTTTAGAAGATCAAAGACCAGATTACTATCCAAAAAGAAATAACAGACTCATAATTCAATACATATGAAAGAGACACACCGAGGGGACTTATAACTTAAACCCCACTAGGGATCTAAGCAGCCCCGACCTGGATTTATCACCCTGCTCGGAAAGGGGTACCAGCTAAACTCCACCTAGCGTATCAAATTCATGTTGTCAAGTCTTATGCAAATGCAAGAGTGGTAAGAGGTACAGAAAAAAGAAAGTGGGTATCAAACCCGACCATGAATGGTACTATGCTTATGCAAAGTGAACTATCTCTCTATGTTATAATAGAAAAATCTATATGCTGACTCAAGGCTATGCATGTGATGGTAGGGCCAATTAGGATTGGCCAATAGTCACTGTAAAGTGAACAAGGCTTATTTATTGTAATTTAAAAAAGTGACCCTTTAAAGAAGTCATGCATTAATAATTTTTTTTTTTTTAGAAAGATTGATTAATTTTAATCCTATATTCATTTTTTATCTTGCTTAAGAAAATTTTAACTTTATAGAAAATTTAACATCTTAAAGAGCCTAACGTTGACTCCGTCCGAGCCACACCCAAACAAAGCAATTTAAGAAACCTAGGAAAAATCATGCAGTTCTAATGCGCAAGCAAAGTAAAGAAAACACAACAAAAATAAAGAAAGCCCACGAAAGAGAGTGTCCATGGCAAGTGCCATACAATATTACATCACAGAGTACGGTAAGTAATGGTGGCCGGGCTCCACCGACAACAACCCGGGAATGATGCAAATCTTCAAAATAAGGCATTTCTACTGCTTCGATCTTCTTCTTCACTTCCTTGATTCGTCTTTGGATCATCTTCGTTCTTCCTTCTGGCTCCTCATAATGACTCCTCCAGAAGGATGTCCAAATGAAAAAGGAAACCTCCTGTAGGAGTTTACTTTTCCCTTTGGACTCCTCGTAGTGAGTGCTCCAAAAGGATATCCAAATGAAAAAGGAAACCCTCTGTGGGGGTTTACTTTTCCCTTTAGATTTCTATCTCTTTAAAAATGCCTTATTTTAATGATATTCACAAAGTTTACTATCAAATACATTTCAACAGAAAAAAAAGAAAAATCTAGACTCTCCTGCAGGGGTTATCCTAAGCAGTTTATAATACAAATCGATCCAAGCAGTTATATATATGAAAATACTGAAAAATAAATCACACTTGGCCGTGCTTTGATTATTGGGGGCTAAGCAGCAGAAGCGTGTACCTAAAGCAGTTATAAATGACATTATTAATTTTAGCCCCCTTTAGCGCTGTGTAAGCACGGCCACCTGCAGGAAGACAGCATTAGTATAAAAACGTGCCTAACCTATGGGTATTCTAACGCTCACAGCAACAGTACAGAAAAGAAAGCTAGAAAACAGTACAGAAATAACATCACAGAAAGGCTACAACATGTAGCAAAAACAAACAGCACACGGGTCACATGCAGAGCGTCACAACACAGCACAGAGAAGAAAAGAAAAGCAAAACAACAATCTAACCTAAAGCTAATAGTCGTGTCCTATCAAACTCATCTAAGTGTGTGAAAGCTGTGTGGTTTTGATAGGTCTTATATGGGATAGTTTTAATTAGAGTTGTTTGTATTTTTTTGTTTTGTTAAGAAGGGCAAAGGAAAGAATTTTTGTTAAAGTTCAAGTATTAGTGTTTTAGGATTGATTCTTAGGGATGTTTTATTTTTTTTATGTTTAATTAACTATCACCTTTGTTTCACACCGAGGCCGTGAGGTTTATTTCACCCTCCTTGGGGCTAACTTAATAGCCTCGTAGGCCTGGGTTACCCAGTGATAATTAACTTTGTTTGATTATTGTATTTTGTTATTAAAGAAAGAAAAAGAAAAGGGTAGATTAAACATTTTGTTATTCAGGTTTGAATTAGGCCAGTTAGAAAGATTAATTTTAGATTTTGTCGCTCCATTAGATCCATTCGTGGCGTTGTGCCACCAGGCTCGAGGAACCAGCCTCCTTAGGACACTTAGCCCCGCAGCCCGGAGTAGTCCATCCAATAAACTTCACTTTTGGAGCGGTTGTTGTGTATTAAGGGATTTGTTGATTACTTTTAAAAGATTATTTTAAGTTTGATCTTTAAGAGTATTTTAATCCTAATGAATTTAATTTGTAACTTAATCTCCTAATATAATATACATCTTTTAAATTTTAGATTGGTTAAGAATTAATTATTAGATTAGTTAGAATTAATTTAGGTTTACATTTTAGATTTATAATTTAATGATTATGAATGTTGATTAAAACTTAATTAAGAGTTAAGTGTTTTAATAGATTTTTTTTAAGAATTAGATTAAGATTGGTTGGTTGATTATTAGTGAATTAAGAAAACAAAAATCTAAATCTAAGAAAACCTGTCACTAGGTTTTTGTTTTAACATTTCTATCTTATAGGGAGCATGCATCCTAAGTCTATATTTTCTAAGACCCGGTCCTTAGTTTTTGTCCTTATGTGCCACTAAAATTGTAGGACGAAAAGCAGTGTTATTTTCTAACCCTTAAGACTTCTATACGTATGTCAAAAGGTTTAGGGATCTAATAAAAGAAAAGCAATCCTAATTATAAATGAAGTTTCTACAAGGCCCTAAGGGTGGGAGGCGTGCAATCATCTAGGTCCCTAAAAGTTTTCTAAGTTTTTAAGAAAGCTTACAGCGCCGAGGGCTATGACCCGGTGGTTCCGCCCGTAGCACCCCCACCGGAATGAATGGGGGCGACTGATTTGTTTATGTAGGCTCCTTCGTCACAGCAGCTCCAAAGGATCCCTCTCCTTTGCTTCTCCAAAACGTGCCTCACAAAAATCATAGAAAGAAAGAAAATAGGAATGAGAGTAGGCACCATTCAAGAAAAATATAATCAAGTAAGAATCTAACTAACAAGTAACTTAGCAATTGAATTCGTCAAACATACATGCATTATCATTAGGACATGATGCAGTGTGAGAATTTTCTAACATGAAGCACAAAGATAAGTTATGTGTAAGTCATGAAGAAAAGACTACTAACATGGGGCATAGAACATGCTATCATAAAATACTTGAGAGAAATATAACACATAGCACATAAAGTCATATTATCATGAGTGAATGAAGATCCTACAAAGGCCAACATACATGAGATATGAGGAAGCTTGCTAATATGAATATGATTTTTTTTTACTGCATAGCTCCAAACATGTTTGGGAAACTTTTTAATAATGCTCACATGATGCACAGTACCTAAAAGATTGAAACATGGACAATAAACATAAACTAACACAATCAACTAATCATGTAGTATAATGTATGTAATTAAAGAGTTGATATATATGAATGTTCACTAACATCGGCAAGGGAAGGTAATAGAGAAACACATTATACATTCAATATATGAAGACTCATTGACATAAAATATGGGGGATGGCTACACATACATAAATCTAAATTATTATTATTTTTTATAGACCTCAAGCAACAAATGGGAGGAGTTGCTAACCATGACAACCTATGTTCGCCAGGAAAAATAAACGAATGAAATAATCATGTATAGAAGCAAGTATTGAAATAGATAATTTAATATAATTATTCTTGTTTATGATGCCACCTATATTACCTTAATATTATATTATTATTATTATTATTATTATTATTATTATTATTATTATTATTATTATTATTATCTTTAATGAAATAACCACACTCATAATTATTTGATGGTGAATTGTTTTCGCATCTTTGAACATGCATGCCCATGATTATTTATAAAAAAAAAAATAATTATAATATTAATTTATATATTTCTATGCCTATATATCCTTATGCGAACAAATCATATATATATATAAGACTCATAATGTTGTAGACGCGTCGGCCTGACCAACCAAATTAAATTGAGTTATGTTAACCTATACATTTATCACAAACATATTTACATATATTTTTTATTTTTAAATCATGAACATTTAAAATATATTTTATAATGAATAAAATCTATGTTAGCTTTAGAATAAAAAAAATATGATTTTCTTTAATAAGACTTATTGTACTGTATTAAAATAATATGCATGATTTTATTATATAAATTATTTTTAAAATCAAGAAAATTATATAACAATTAATCTGGACGAAGCTACATATATCACATTATATGCAATCATTGAAGTAAATAATATTCATATATATTAATATATAAATAATAATAAAAAAAAGAACGAGTTAGCTTGTCCATTGAATGACGGCATTCGACTCTAATGAGATGAAAATAGGAAAGACAAGATGATAAATTTACTTCGCATGAGAATACTTTGAGACCCTATCTCGATCATCCATAAAGTTCGGAAGAAATGTATCACATTTAAAACTTTCCAAACACTAAAGGATAAACTTTTCGGCATTTGTTGAGCTTTGGTACAAATTACTCCATTATAGTTTTTTTTTTTTTAAGCATTTCATCGAACAACTGATATGCAACACTATAAAATTACATTAATTAAATTGATGTGAAGATCATAGTTTACCATCGCACATAATCTTAAAAGAAAAGAAAAAAAAAAAAAACTCTATCCACATATTTTGATTAAGATTCCCATGACACAATCTATTCAGAGCTCATCAATACAATAATAGTCATAAACATCAAAGAACTACCAAGCACGCTTTAACACCATACACTTTGCCATTAAAATAAAAAAAGGTCTGCTAACAAGCATGCTTTATTCTCGACTCTTCAGTTTTGTGAAAGAACAGAAAACGGCAAAAAAAAAAAAAAAAAAAAAAACTATTTTGGCATTCATATCTTATCTTCCATACCATGAGAAGAACAAAAATCAAATCGGAGAATAAAACAAATGAAGGGCAGCTCATATGGAATCTTTTTTTTTTGACATGCCTATTTAAATAACCCTCAACCTCATACACAACAATCATAGTAAATGACGTATAGTACTAAATCTCAAATACAACAATCATATAAAGTGAACAGCGAAATCAATCTTTACAAACATGATTGTATATGCGGTGATCAGTTTTATACATAATGAAGATAAATATAACCTTAATAAATGAGCTTGAATAAAATCTTTAGACTTGGTCAAGGAATTGCTAAGCAATGGAACTTAGAGTTGGGGAGTTTTATACCTGTAGCTGGGTAGTTTGCTGTAGCAAAAATAAAGAAAATCACCCACTAGCCTATGAGATAAGCGACCCATGGTCTGCCGGTCTGGAAGGTGGCAGCGAGTAGCTCGGGTCGAGACCGGCGTCGGAGAGGGGCTCGGCGTCGAGTAGAAGAGCTTGGTCGGAGGTGCCTTGGCTGGCAACGTGAAGAGAATAGCTGGTGGTCAAATGACCAGCAGCGTATGAATGGCCGGCGAGAGGTTGGGGGCAACGCCGGTGAGTCGGTCAGCTGGTCGGTATTGACGAAGGACCCCATGTCGTGGCCAAGAGAATGGCGGAAGAGTTGGAAGGAGGAATGGCTCGAGAGAACTGTCGGCGGCGGCGAGTGAGGCGGCTGGGGTCGACGACAAGAACTGGACACCAACGATAGTGGACCATGAGCTCGGAGGTCGACATCGGGGTTGCCGGCGTGCGGTCGAGATGGTAAGAGAACATTTCTTTGCCTCTTAGTGTGAGAAATCGTGTCTTGTCATGAGGGCCGAGGAGCTCTCCCCTGTTGCTTGCTTATGAGAGCCATCTCAGAGGAAGGAAAGGCTTGGGGGATGAGGAGCTAGGGCCGGCTGAAGTCCTCCGAAGACCAAGAGATTTCTCTGTCCATGTCCCCGTATCCTCATTCCCTCCAAGAGTTCATGTATGAGGAGCTCTCTCCATCAGACGGCTAAGATCTAATTGAGCAATTTCTTTCTCTGAAAAAGCAAAAGTGAACCATTGTCCTCTTGATATCTTTTCCTGCAAAAGCATTAAGATATATCTCTTTTGCTGCATACATCTTGACCATTGGATCTAAATATATGCTTCATTTGGAGATATGTGAAAAGTTGAATTAAAAGAAATTTGGAGACAAACTCAATTTAAAACTATTTTGAATGTGATATTATATTATACTATTTAATTATTTTTGTTTAATATGTATATTTATATCTATTTAATTTTATATTTTAACCAGAATTTGATTTATCAAATTTCTTTGATTTTAAAAATAATCAGTATTTTAATTCCTAAATATAATTTATTACAATTATTTACTTTTAAATTAATTAGAAAGATATGTATATATATATATATATATAATAATGATAATAATAATAGTAGTAATAATAATAAAAAAATAATAATGATAATAATCTCAATTCATCTTATATCGGCACACATCAAACGATACTCGACTCAAGTGTGAATGGGCTTATTCGGATGATCTAGGCGATCCGGACTCACCCGTGCAATCCATTTCATAAAACGATATCTCAATCAAAAGATATTAAGTACGAAACGAACATGCGTGATAAAGGCCCAAATGCGTGAAATCAAATCAAATCAAATCGTTATCGACCCGACCACATGTTATTTGAAACATTATAAGAGGACAACATGTGATCAAAAGGACTAAATCCTAAGGTCGACGACGAGCCGAGATAGCATACGCAAGGTGACCCTTCATCAGTACAACGATGTAACATACGATAAGGTGGATCAATCTACAAAATGCAAGACAAGATAGTGTAAGTGACCGATGCCGAAAATGAGGTCAACAAAGATTTTTCACATTGACTGCTAAATTTTTGTTAAAAGTTCAGATGAATTTAATCTATGTAATTTTCTTAGCACATAACAACATTGATGATTGGGACGATATCCACCGTACCTGTATTGATATCAAAAGATATATTTTGCAAAATCCCTATCGTTAGGGGCGAAACTAATCCCTCTTTTGAGAGATAAATTATTCTATGCAGAGACTGGATGCAGAATGTCGTCCGGAGACTAGTCAAAATGAGTCACATCAGCAGTACCGAGCACATGCAGGGGTGACGTGGCGCATTCTGATTGGTCTCCAGACGACGTTCGACATCCGGATAGAATAATTTTTCCTTTTGAGTGTGAGCAAAATAGGATTGTAAATGCATATCTTATATATGGAATTAAAAAAAAAAGAATTTTTTTTTCTTAGAACTTCCACAATTATACTTACGGAAAGTGAGCAGAATAGTTAAAACATTTATTCTTTTACTTTAAAAAAAAAACACGTAAGATGGGTAATTACATGGCTCCGCCCCTGCCCTTCGTTGGAACTTTTATTCGGTCACGACACTTGACGTAGCTCTACATCCGGACGCTAATAAAATGTCGCCACGTGCCTTTACTCTTTACTGCGCGGCCCGACGATTTGGCCCGGACTGGAACCCGGTATTAGCTGATTTGTGCAGACCAGGTATTGCTCGGTAATGAGAAATACTATTTTGTCAAGACCAATATCGAGCAATACCCTGATTTTGCTAGGTATTGCTCGGTATTGGTCTTGAAAGAGCGGTATTTCTCGTTATTGCAAAGCAATACCTAGCAAAACACGAACATAGCAATACCGGGTTCCGGTCCGGGTCGGGTCGTCGGTTCACACGGTAAAGAGTAAGGGCATGTGGTTACATTTTATTGACGTCCGGATGTAGAGCTACGTAAGCTGTCTTGACCTAATAAAAGTTCACTTCGTTGAACGTAAATCAACGTGGAGGACGAATAAAGATTGTTTGGTGAGACATCAACAAAAGTAAACCATCACTTTTATAAAGTATATATGCCATTATTAGCGCACTGGCATGTGATACGCCCTGCTGTGCATATAAAAGAGTAACAAATACTCTCTGAGCAGAAGCATAGAGAAAGCCATGAAAATAGAGCTAAGATAAGTCAGTTCTCTACCTGATGTCATGGTAGTTCTTCTTCTATCATTTCTCTGCACCACCTGCAGTGCTGAAACAGTCATGGAAGCTTATATCCATGGCTACAGTTAGTCATCTTTCACAGAATTTTTATTTATCAGAGTGGGGTTTAGAGTCTTCAGAGCATGGAAGAGGGCTTCTTCAGACTGTCGGAACCCTAGTTTACCCTGCTTTGAATCCAAATAAGCCAGCTGCGAGCCCTCCCAAGCCTGGAGGTAGGGCTGCAACCGAACCAAACGTTCGATGAGCTACTCGTTGCTCGGTTCGATTAAAACTCGTTTGTGATCCTTTAACTAACTAAACAAGCAAACTTGAACAACATTTTTAATACTTGATCATTAAATAAACAAGCTTGAACACTAATGTGTTTGGTTCATTTATGTTCATAAACAACATTATTTGAAGCTCGTGAACATGCTCGATACGTGTTCGATTCATAACTCATGAATAAGCTTGATAAAAACTCGATTAATATTTAATTATAAATTTGATATATATACATAATATAAATATTTAATTTATTATAATATCTAATGATATAATTATTTTTAATTAATAAATTTTAAATTAATTAAATATTTAATTTTATTGCAAATTTTTTACATTTACATTATTAGATCTTGCTCATTTGAGCTCAAGAATACTCATTGGATTTGTTCATGAACATGCTTGTTTGATAGTTTAAAAAAATTCTCTAAATATATTCACGAACAGAACTTGTTAAAGCTCGATAAGCACTAAACGAATCGAACATGAACACAATTAATTTAAACGAACCAAATATGAACGCAAACAATAAAGCTCAAATCAAACACGAACCAAACTTGAACAAGTTAATAATAAACGAACACAAACATGAGCACTCATATACTCGATTCGATTCGGTTTGTTTGCAGCCCTACCTGGGGGTCCATACACACCAGGTTGCAAAGCTATCTATGGTTGCAGATGAGATCTTGACCACCTGGTAACTATTCAGGTTTGGAGCTCTTGCTTTTTGAGCTTTCTTATGTAAGATCACAATCACTTTTTTAATTTTAGAAGTTTAAGGTCGCAAATAAAATGTGACTTTTTCATGTTTATTGCAGCTTTGTAACCACATATTCTCATGAATGCATTAATTGCTATAGTTAAAGTGAGTTTACTTTTTGTTTAACTTAAAATGATTATAATTTAGTTTTAGGCTTTGTTTGGAACAGCTTAAGGTTTTGTTTATGATAATTTTCTTATTATTTTGCTTTTTAAATTATAATCATAATATTTGTTTGGCCACTGCTTTTTATTATTTCTAAAATTTGCTTATGCTAGGAAGTTGATTTCAAATGTAATATTAATATTTTTTATGTTAGATATTGGTTGGTTGGTAGTCATGTAATATTAATATTTTTGATGTTAGATATATAAATGTCATGAAATAAATTGGTATGTATCTAAATTTCTCTTAATATTAATAAACATTAATAATGAAAAATATTAAATGATTAATATGAAAATGTTAAGTTTAAATAAATTATTAAAGAAATTATTTAGGCTCTGAAAAAAAAAATCTCCTTTCTTTAAGAATATTTAGATCAATTAAGGAAAATTTATACATACATCGCACACATAAGACTCGAATTCAAAATGGCCTAATTTTAGAAAGCAGCAGGTTTAAAAAAGTAATATGTAAAAGGAGCGTTATTAGCAAAAAAATTAAAAATGACAGATACGCTAAATACGCCAATCTAATTGGCGTATTTGCCGAGAGAGAGAAAAAGGGAGAGGGAGGGGTGAAGAGGGGAAGAGAGAAGAGAGAGAGCGGGCATGAAGAGCTCACAAGGAGAGAGAGTATATTAATTAAAATAACAGTTAAATTAATACTTAAATATTTTAAATAATAAGTATAGTTAATTGATATATATATATATATATATATATATATATATATTTCAATGATAAAATATTATTAATTTTTTTTATTTAAAGATATATTAATTTTATTTTATAATTTTCTATTTTGATTATTTATACTCGACATATTTTTTATCATTTTTCAAATAGCAACCGAGTTGAATTTGATAAAAAAGGGGTTGTTTAAATTAAAAAAAAAAAAGTGAGAGAGATACTTTAGTTCTATTGATAATATTTTTTTGTTTTACTATTATGATCTCTAAATTATCAAATTTATACAATTTTTAAATTTGAAAGAATTTCTTTATTCTTAAATATTTGCTATTATTTTAAATATTATTAATCAAACTCAAGACAATTAAATATTTAAAGCTTATAATGTACTATAAATATTACTTAAGTAATTAATATTTAAATATATATATTTATGCTAATATTTAAATATTAATTAGTATTATAAATTTTACTTAAATATTTTATTTTTTAATTAATATTAATTAAATATTAATTTAAATATTATTTTAATTAATATATAACTCTCCCATATTCAATATTTACTATCTCCACGCACTCGCTCTCCCTCTCTACTCTCCTCTCTCTCTCTCCCTCTCACGGGTAAGCTTTTTCTCTCTCTCTTTCTCTCTCCCCGTCCTCTCCCCTCCCTCACTTTTTCTCTCTTTTGTCAAATACGTGTTTGCTTATTTAGAATACATTCAAATATTGCGTCAAATTGTTCAACGTATTTGCTCATTTTTAATTTTTTTTCTAATCATGTTTTTTTTACATAATATTGTTTAAAATATGCTCATTTCTAAAATTTAACCATTCAAAAGTTTTTGATTAATAGCTAAAACTCCAACTAAAAAATCAAAACGAGGTACTTAAAATTTTTCACTTTAACTCAGTTTCTACGGTGCCAATCATTACAACAGTGCCAATCAACAACGTGGGCGTCACATCCAAGCAACACATCCCTTTTGGCCTACCTTACCGACATAAATGATAGAGTTCTTTTATAAAGACTAATAAAACTTTACTTTCTCTAAGAGTATTTTTTATTTTTATTATTTTTTATTTTGAGTGTTTTTTTAAGGTTTTATTTGGGACGACTTACTTATTGCTTCTTAAATCAGATTTTTAGTACAAAAATTAAAACTTTTTTGCACTAAAAAGTTAATTTAAGAAGCAATAAGAAAACTGTCCAAATGAAGTATTAATTATTCTGTGCAGACCCCGACGCCGTCCGGGAAAAATTTTTGCGTCCTCCCACCTGACGTAGAGATGCGTCCTCCCATAGCTAAAAAACTCAGTTTTTGCTCAGTATTGTTAGGTATTATTTGATAATAACGACGAATATCATCATGTGAAGACCAATACCGAGTTATACCGAGCAATACCGAGCAATACCAAAAAATACATAGTTTTTCCTAGACAAAACTCGGTATGTGCTCGGTATAACTCGGTATTGGTCTTCACATGATGATATTCGTCGTTATTACCAAATAATACCTAGCAATACCGAGCCAAATCCGAGTTTTTTGGCGGTGGGAGGACGCATCTCTACGTCAGGTGGGAGGACGCAATAATTTTTTTGCCGTCCGGAGACCATTCAAAATGCACCATTCAACCCTTTACTCGGTACTGCTGATATGGTGTATTTTGGTTGGTCTCCGAATGACATTCCACGTTAATTATTTCTCCAAACAAAGCCTAAAAATATGAGCAATGTTTTTTTTTTTTTGAGAAATATAAAAGCAAAGACCATTTTATAAGATGATTTAACACAAAATTATAATTCTAAAGATGTAAAGAGAAAATAAGAGCTGCAACAAAGATAAATAATGCTCAAGGTATACAATACAAACGTAGACTAAAAGAGTATAAAACTTAGCAGTATGGACTCAAAATGTATAAACATCTACAGTTTTAAGGCATCCACAAAGGTAATAATAGAGGCAGCTCATGTTGGTCTGTTAGTTAAAACTTTAGCTATCAATCAAGAGATCTTGACTTTAAATTTTATGTATATAATGTACGTACGAGTTTGCCTAAATTTACTCAAAAATATATATAAAGATGCAGAGGGAGCACTTCTTATGAAAAGTATTGCTTGTATTGAAACCGCAAAAGCATCAGCAATTGGAATAGCAGCAATGGCTGAAGAAAAAACAAATGGAAAGGATGGGGGAAGAAGCCACTGTTTCTAATAAAATCAGCCGTAAGAGCATTTGAATCTACATTAGATAATATATAAAGTAGAGGGACAAACATACATAAAGAGTTGTCATAATACCGAGGGTCCCAAAATAGAGATGTTGCAGATTGGAACATTCACGACGGTAAATAGACAAAGAGCTTGATGTCGAATGAGGATCCATCACACATATAAATAAAGAGAGAGTGGTACCAGAGTCATAATATGCACAAAGATTTTTACGTGAAAAATCCTGAAAATGAGAAAAATCATGCGGTATGGCCTAGTTAAATTGATTATGCTAGTTTTTGTAGTCTATTACAAATAATGCCCTACCTTGGGGAAAGACTTGGCTCAATGTCTCATATAGAGCACATTACATAGTCGGGGTTGGAAGAATCTAATGATAAGGAAGTCATTCTATAGAGAGTGTTGGACTGTTCATTTGGTTGGCAAAATGATGAAGGTCAGAGGGATCATAATCATAAAGTGAGGGAGGTCGGAGGGATCATAGTAAGCGGGCGACAAAAGTTGGAGGGGCGGTAGTCGGTGGACGATAATGATTAGAGGGATCGTAGTCGGCGAGCGACAGAGATCAAAGGGACTGTAGTCGGCGGGCAACATAGATCGTGATAAGGAAACTGGATAAGCTGAAAGGCTTATAGATAAGTCGGCTTCATTATGTAGTGCCTTACCCACTAACACTCCCATGAAAGTGAACGTCTATTAGCTCAACCGCTTGATCTCTGTGTGAGAATCATAGCCATTGCCTTGTAACCAACAGGGTTATATATGGCAGCACTGTAGCTGTGAGAAGTATGCGGGAAAGAAAAACAGAGCTGATGAGCTCTTCCAAAATCATTCTCTGTTTTGTGCTTTGTTTCATATATTTTCTTTGCTAACATTTAATGCAGGTGAAGCCGTTTATCATGGTATCAGAGCTCTAGGCGATATCTCCTGTGTTTGCTTCCATGGCAACTTCGTCGTCTACAACGCTGGTTGAGGAGTCGGGTTCAAACTCTGCATCCAGTGAAGTGATTATCCCACAACAACTAAAGTTCTTCATGGCAAATGTGAAGTCTATGGTTACGGTTCAACTCACAACCGAGAACCATCTGATATGGAAATCCCAATTGCTAAAATTGTTCAATGCAAACAATTTTGATGGGTATCTTAACGGTACGATAGTGCCGCCGGTGAAACAGATCATCGACTCAGACGACAAGAGCAAGACCAACCCCCTTTACTCTACTTGGCTGCTGATCGATCAGCATTTAGCATCCGCAATTTACTCCACGGTATCAGCATCTCTCTTACCGTATGTCCTCAACCTCAGCTCCTCCCAAGAAATATGGTTAACAATTGAACGACGACTACAGTCGTCCAACCGATCTCGTCTTCTTCAACTCAAAGGTGAATTACATCAATTGGAACTGGGCGATAAGGCAATGATCCATTACCTGTTTGAGATAAAAAATAAGGTCGATGCAATTGCAGGTTCTGGATCTACCATTGAAACTGAAGATATCATACACTACACCCTGAATGGACTGCCGATAACTTATCAGTCATTCAAAACTGCAATTCGAACACAGCAAAATCCGATTTCTATAGATGAATTCTACTCTATGTTGTGTAGTGAAGAACTTCACTTAAATGCAGATTTGAGTCGTAACTCAAACAATCTGTCATCAGGAGATCCAAATCTTGCTTTAACTGCTACCAGAGGAACATACCGTGGACAATCAGCCACGCGTGGAAGGAACCGTGGAATGTTCAGCGCTCGTCCCACTTCCAGTCGCAGCTCATCCGACAGACCACCGATCAATGATGGTAATCAAGCTGCTAATCGAGGGGGACACAGGATGCGGCCCACAGTTGAATGCCAAATTTGTGGAAAGCCAGGGCACTCTGCAGTAAACTGCTGGTATCGTCATGATACCAACTACAATTCCACGCCTCAAGCTTATATCACAACTGATAATTCACAGCCAGCCGAATGGTTCTTAGATTCAGGAGCTACTGAACATCTTACGTCAAATCCAACTCAGCTTCAGAATATGCAACCATATACCGGCAATTCCAACGTTCAAGTTGGAAATGGACAGCACCTCCAAATCACTCACACCGGTCAAGGTTTGCTCCCCACACCTCTGCGTAAGCTTCGATTATCTAAAGTCCTTCATGTACCTCAGCTGTCTCATAATCTTATCTCTGTTCACAAACTCACCGCCCAAAATCCATGTTATGTCTTACTCCATTCTAATGGTTTTCTTATTAAGGATTCCAAGAGCAACAGAACTCTTCTCCACGGTCCCAATCGTCATGGACTCTACCCAATTAATCCTCAAGCGTCTGCGTCCTCTCCAACATACTGCCTTTCTTCTACAACTGCATCTCCTAGCATCGCTGTTTGGCATCAACGGCTAGGCCATCCGTCACCAACAACTCAACGCTTCCTCTCAGCAATTTTTTCCTTCAGGCCCTGCTGCCAACAACATGTTTCATTGTACTGCCTGTGCTCAGGCCAAAACTAGTCGTCTATCGTTCCCATTGTCTGTTACTAGATCTACTAAGTGTTTAGAACTAATCCATAGTGATGTATGGGGCCCTTCCCCAATCCCTTCAATGCAATCATATCGTTATTATGTGTTATTTGTTGATGACTTTAGCCGTTATTCTTGGGTCTTCCCTCTTTATAATAAATCTGAAGTTTGCTCTACCTTTCTTCGTTTTAAACAAATGGTTGAACTGCAATTCCAAACTAAAATTAAAACTCTTCGTTCTGATCGAGGCGGAGAATACATGAATTCAATTTTCCAAACTCATTTACAAAACTTTGGCATTGTTCATCAAACATCTTGCCCTTACACGCCTCAGCAAAATGGCGTGTCTGAACGAAAACATCGCCACATTGTTGAAACCATAAGGGCATTGCTGTTTGATTCTCACTTACCAGGAAAATTTTGGACTGATGCTCTACTTAGGGCGGTTTATCTGATTAATCGATTACCTTCCTCACCTAATCAACATAAATCCCCTTATGAATACCTGTATCACCGAGCCCCCCTCCTATGCTCACTTGCGTACATTTGGTTGTCTGGTTTACCCATGGTTTGCTACTCAGCTATCGCACAAATTCTCTCCTCGATCTCAGCCTTGTATTTTTATGGGTTATGTTCCTAACTCAAAAGGCTATCGTTGCTTTGACTTCAAAACATAAAAAATGTACATTTCTCGGCATGTTACATTTCACGAATCTGTGTTTCCATTCATGCCCGTCTTACCGTCTAATCCACAACCTGTCACTACTGCAACTCCAACTCCATCCACTCTCATTCCTGTATCCTCATTGCAGCAACAGTCACCCAGCTTAAAATCAACAACTAAAACTCCCTCCAATCATTCTCCCGTACCTATAACATCCTCAGCTCCTGCCCCAGTCATTGAACCTTCTATCTCAAGCCTCAACTTCTCCCATCCTGGTCCCACACAGGACCTTTCTTCTACCCATCTGATGCTTACCAGGGCTAAAACGGGCAAACTGAAACCCAAACCAGTGTTTGATTTGGATCATCAGGTCATTACGTCCAACCCCATGAGTTTTACACAAGCTGCTAAGTACGTAGCCTGGCGATGAGCAATGAGTAGTGAATTTGAAGCCCTTCAAAGTCAAGGCACCTGGCGGTTGGTTCCTCATGAATTTGGACAAAATATACTAGGCTGTAAGTGGTTATACAAGACTAAATACAATGCTAACGGCTCGGTTGCCAGGTATAAGGCGCGCCTTGTTGCTCAAGGCTTTAAGCAAGAGCACGATTTGGATTATCACGAGACGTTCAGCCCAGTGGCAAAATTTGCCACAATTCGGCTCTTCCTCATCGTGGCTGTTTCTAACAGCTGGACTTTATTACAACTTGATGTTTCTAATGCATTTTTGCATGGCAAACTACATGAACAGGTGTACATGAAGCAACCCATTGGATTCGTGGATCCCCAATATCCACATCTTGTCTGCTCCCTACAGAAAGCCATCTATGGTCTTAAGCAATCTCCTAGACAGTGGTTTGAGACGCTGTCAGCTTATCTTCTTTCTTATGGTTTTTCCACAAGCACAGCCGACCCTTCACTGTTGATATACAACCTCAATTCAATTCAGATATACTTGCTTGTGTATGTTGATGACATCTTATTGACGGGAAACAACTCTACTGAGCTTCAACGATTGCTTCAGAACTTGCATTCCAAGTTTCACATGCGAAACTTGGGCTCACTCAATCAATTTCTTGGCTTACAGGAAACTCACACTTCATATGGCATTCACCTCAACCAATCTCATTATGCCAAGAAAATTCTGTTGAAAGCAGCTATGTCTGAGTGCAAGCCAGTTCTTACTCCACTCCCCACCGTTCTATCAACAGCTCAGCCCGATGATGAGTCCTACTCTCGTCCAGAATTTTATCGTCAAATTGTTGGCTTGCTGCAGTATTTAACCTTAACCCGACCGGATTTACTATCTGCGGCGAACTTCCTATGTACACACATGCATAAGCCATTCATGCTTCATTTTCACTTACTCAAGAGAGTTCTTCGCTACATTCAAGGTACCATTCATCTTGGTTTACCTATTATTCGGGATACTCTATAGCTCACGGCTTATGCTGATTCCGATTGGGCATCGGATAAATCTGATCGTCGTTCCGTCACTGGATACTGTGCTTTTCTCGGCAGCACGCTGGTCTCGTGGACTGTTAAAAAGCAAACCTCTGTTGCTCGTTCCTCCACTGAAGCCAAGTATCGAGCCATCTCCACTACTGCCTGTGATGTCATTTGGCTTTGACGGTTATTGCTTGAATTTCAAGTTCCTCTCCTGAGTCCAACCAAGTTCTATTGTGACAACGTTTCCGCTCTGGCCTTAGCCAACAATCCCATTTTTCATGCTCGAATCAAGCACATAGAAATAGATTTTCACTTTATACGTGATTGCATCCGCTCGCACTCCATCTCTGTTCATCATATTCCAACAGTTGATCAGCCAGCAGATATCTTCACCAAACTGCTCTCTGCTACACGGTTTGCGCTACTTCGTGACAAGTTAACGATTCAACCGCCAATCATTAACTTGAGGGGGCTGATAAGGAAACTGGATAAGCTGAAAGGCTTATAGATAAGTCGGCTTCATTATGTAGTGCCTTACCCACTAACACTGCCATGGCAGTGTACGTCTATTAGCTCAACCGCTTGATCTCTGTGTGAGAATCATAGCCATTGCCTTGTAACCAACTGGGTTATATATGGCAGCACTGTAGCTGTGAGAAGTATGCGGGAAAGAAAAACAGAGCTGATGAGCTCTTCCAAAATCATTCTCTGTTTTGTGCTTTGTTTCATATATTTACTTTGCTTACATTTAATGCAGGTGAAGCCGTTTATCATATCGGAGTGATCGTAGTCGATAGACAATGGTGGCTGGAGGGACTGTATTCAGCTGGTGATGAAGATTCAAAGGACCATAGTCAATGGACGATGAAGATCGGAGGGATAGTACTTTGCAGGTGACAGAAGTCGGAGGGGCTGTAGTCGATGGGCAATGGTGGTCGGAGGGACTATAGTCCGTGGGTGACGGAGGTCAAAGGGAGCATAGTCGATAGACGATTGAAGTCGGAGGAACCGTAGTCAGCGGGCAACAGCCGTCGGAGGGACCGTAGTCAGCAGATGACATTAGTTAGATGCCTCCTATATTACGGCTCTGTTAATATCAAACTATTCAGGGTTGGAGCTCTTGCTTTCCGAGCTTTCTTATGTCAGATCACAGATCACTTTTTTAATTTTAGAAGTTTAAGGTCGCAAATCAAATGTAACTTTTTCATGTTTATTGCAGCTTTGTAACCACATATTCTCATGAATGCATTGCTATAGTTAAAGCCAGTTTACTTTTTGTTTAACTTAAAATGATTATAATTGAGTTTTACGTTTTAATTTATTTAGAACAGCTTAAGGTTTTGTTTATAATAATTTTCTTATTGTTTTGCTTTTCAAATTATAAGCATAATATTTGTTTGTTCATTATTTTTTAAAAAAATTTGTACTAGGAAATTGTTTTCAAGAATAACTTTTTTTTTTTTACTTTTTAAAGCTACTTACTCGGCCACACTGAAAGGTATAAGAAAATTGTCTCAAATGAAGTCTCCGTACATTTGAATATTTTTATAAGGAATTACCAATTAAAAAGACGTAGCTCATCATGGACTATTGGTTAAGATCAGCTTTGGCTATCAACCAAGAGGTTTTGAGTTCGAGTCTTATATATGTGATTTGTGTGTGATTTTTGCTTAAGTCGCCAGCCATCACTAGCATTTGGTTTTACAATAAAAAAAGAAAAAAAAAAAAAAGATCTGCATTTATTTCATACTAATTTAAATAATTTTAAAATATTTCAAATAGATTAAATTCATTTTAGATGCTATTTCTCTTTTTAAACAAATCAAACGACATATAAAAAAAAAAAAAAAAAAAAAAAAAAAAAACTTAATCAGAATATTCATTATAATATTTTGAAATCAAAATAAAAGTATAAAACAACTGCATGAACTACAGCGCCTGGTGGACCAAAAAGTGAACAATAATGCTTGGCGACAACATATTTGCAATTAATGTAAATTGATGGTTATCAACGTCATTATGGGCTAATGGCAACGTCATTACCAGCGTTCAGCAATGATATTTACCAGTAATTAAAAAAGTTTATGATGAAAAATAAAATTATCATTTTATTCTTATATTCAAAGTTTATACATAGATAGATTTAAGGCTTTATTTGGGACGACTTTCTTACTGCTTAAAGCAGTCCCAAATCATAGGCGGATCCACAAGGACTCAGAGTTTTTATTTTTTTAATATTTAGAGGGAAAATTTTGAAATATTTTGGGTATTTGCCCTCCCTCAAAAATATTTTTTGTCATAATTTTATCAATCATAAGCATCTTTTCCCTGAAAAAGAAGCTGAATCTGCCTCTATCCCAAATGAAGTTTAAGAGTATCAGGCAAAACATATGACTCTTACATAAAAAATTAGAAAACAAATATGGTATCTTTATAATGAAAACCCCCCATATGATGTTATTAGGAAAGAGTTTTAAGATAATAGAATTGTCAGCGCACGATAACAAATAAGATTTAGATTTTGTTTGGGATAACTTTCTTGTCGTCCGTAATTATAATTTCTTTTCGTGGCCAGTACTATTTTTACGTAGCTTTCAAAAATAATTTTTCAAAGAAAATTACTTTCCACAAATATTTTAAAAGTTACTTTCTCTATCTTTATAAAATAGCGAGAAAATTATCACAAACGAAGACTTAAAATAAATTGATGGTAGATGTCAAAAGTTAGGGGATAGATGGCAATCTACCAAATTCAAGAATGCAATAGGGAGGAAATCTTAGTCCACATCCATAGTCACATCTTAAAATTTAATTTCCCATATTATAATTTTCAAGTGGTAAATTTTCAAAAGCTTAGAGTATTTTAAAACTTGATAGTGTCCAAGAATATAAGGGGTAAATAATATGATTTTTATCTAATCATATAAAAATCATGCAATTCAAGTCCAAATGAATCTAAATTAAGCACTAAATAGTAAAGTTATTAACTTTTTAAGGTTATTTGAGGGATCAAACTTTCTCTCAAGTTTGCATGTTTACAATAAAAATGTGTCCCTCTTCGTCAAGACTACATATGAAAATTTATACACACACGCATCACATGATGAACTAGCCTAGACAATACAATGACTACATGCTTGTAGCTCATAGGAGGACTTGCCCATAGGATCATCAGGAGCTACTTGCCCCGACTTACTAGGGAGCTCACCTAGCCTAGGGCGGGTAGGGACCTCCGCAGTAAGTCAATAATTTGGTGCCCACCACATGCATAGATGCCACATAAGTTACTTGTTTCTTTAGAGCAACCACCATCTCATCCAAACCTAGCTACAGGGAAGTGCTAACTCAGATGGCCCTCAGCTCACCTTATCATGATCAACTAATCATTGAGCCCATCTTATCAATGATCATAGATCACTTACCTTCTCATCTAGGTGATTCGCGGCTCAGTACAGCAGGTTGCTTCCAGAGCATCCAAAAACCTCCTCCTCAAAATTAACTCGCAAGCTCTACCACTTCTAATTAGCACTATTAAGATTGCCTACACTATGGGGCTTGCCTAGTGCATGTTTAACACTACAGAGCTCGCCCAATGCATATTTGACACTTCTGAGCTCATCCAGAGACATATGATCAAACTTTGCAATTCTCGCTCTACCTCAGCTGATCAGGGGGTGACACGTGTTTAGAGTATTGTTTACCATTATGTTTTTTTACTTTTCTATGTATTCCTCTTAAATGATAAGGAACAATTTGAGACCTAAAGCTTTTTGAGCATTCTATAGTATTTTCATTTATTTTCTACACTCTCCATTCTCAAAGGTCCTAGCTTATCATATTAGTTGCCATTAAAGTTAGTGTCATTCATGAATAAATTTGAATCCAATATTTTATATATTTAATATTTAGAATTTTATATTTACTCATATAACGCTCCCATATCTAAATAACATCAAAACATACTTTTATATATATATATATATATATATATATATATATATATATAGCATGATTCAAATAAGTTTGAAATTTGTTCGAAATATTTGAACTTATTTGAATATAATTCCAAACTGTTCGGATATATATTATTGAACCTTATTGAACCAATGTGATTCATGAAGGACTTTAAACAAGTAGTCTACAGTAAAAAAAGTGTTATTTTGATTAAAATAAGCTTTTGAATATATTTCTTCAAGAAACAAAATAATAGACATATTTCTCCAACTTTGAATATTATGATGCATATTAAAATTGGCTACAAGGAACATGCGAAGCCGGTTATTTTCTCGCACTTTTTATCTCAAGCCGCTATATTGATATAATGGAATCTGAGACCGACTCCAAAGCTTTTTTTTTTTTTTTCCCAATTTCTATTACTTCTTTGTTTGCTCTTTCTTTTATTTTTTGGGACATTTAGGTCAATCATGACATACTCACACACAAGACTCAATTCAAGATCTCTTAATTAATAGCCTAGCTGAAGATGATTTGTGTGCTCTTTCTTTAATGATGTGCAACTTTGTAAGACCTTTTTTTAGCTATTTTAGTGCTTTACACTTTTACACATGTGGTAGTTCTCTATTCTAATTAATGTAATTAGCTGAGCGTGGCCCTCAACATTCTAAAAAAGCTAAGCATTATTTCTCTCCCTCCATTATAGAAATCTCATATTCTTTTTTATGAAATGATGCCCATGAAAAAGGTTTAACTCATTAAAATAACTTCAAAATATTTATAGTACTATCAAAATATGCTCTATAGTCCAATCCCTTCAGTAATGAAATGCAGGAAACCTTTTGGTTAAATGAAAAAATAATGAAGAGGTGGAAGACAAACAATGATGGGTAGGTGAGCCATCAGTTTTCTAAACCATACGCCATTATTGATGCACTGAGAGCATCTTCAATGGAACGGTTCTTCCGTCGCTTCAATCAAACGGCAATTCTTACGTTATTTCATCGTTGATGAACAGTGCAATGCCAACTTCACTATTTTTTCGTCTCTATCGAACTTGTTGAAGAAACGAGTGAAAAAAGAGAATGACCATTACATGACAAAATGAAGTTCAATTGGAGATGAATCACGGCATTTTTTAGTTTCACGATATTTTGACATGAAAATTGAGATTTTCGGTTGGCGATGCCCTGAGATGGAATATCTCCAGCTGAATATATAAACAAGTAATGCATTCTCTCAGAGCCGAAGCACAGAAAGCCATGGAGATGGAGCTGAGAAGAGCCTGTTCTCTACCAGGTGTTACAGTGCTTCTTCTTCTTGTGTTATTTCTCTGCAATACTAGCAGTATTGCTACTGCAGCCATGGAAGCTCGTATCCATGGCTACGCTGACTCATCTTTCAGAGAGAGTTTTTATTTATCTGAGTGGGGCTTAGATTCAGAGAATGGAAGAAGGCTTCTTCAGACAACAAAATACTTAGGTTATGGTTCTCTGGACAAAGATAGACCTGCTGTGAGCCCTTCAAAGTCTGGGAATGCATACACAAGAGGTTGCCAAGCTAACTATTACTGTAGAGGTTAGTTGTTGAATTAGGATTGGAGCTCTTGCTTTCTAAGCCTTCTTATGTCAAATTACCATGATGATGCGTTTTATGTTTTTTTTTTTTTTCTGAGAGAAAAGTTAGGATCTTCTCTCCAAGAGAAAAAAAAAAAATCAATGGATCTTATTTTTACAAGTGGATTGATCAAATTTGACTGGGTGTAAATCACTTTTGCTTGGGAAGAGCTTTTATCACATCACCTCATCAAGCGCTTATATGACTGAGATTTTGCGTAAATTTTCTGAAGAATATATATAATTAGCAGTTTCATTCCTTGTAGTTTTCAGTGTGATGCTTGTGAAAGATATAATATGATGAAATTAATGCTGGACAAGGACGGTTTTTACTGCTTCTTAAAACAGGTTTTTAGTACAAAATTGTATTTTTTATTAAAAAGTTATTTTAATAAGAAGTAAATAAGCTGTACCGAACGAAGACTAAGACCTTGTTTGGGATGACTTTCTTACTTATTCTTCAAACGGAGTTTTAGTACAAAAATTTTAAATTTATAACTAAAACTCCGTTTTAAGAAACAATAAAAAAACAATCGCAAACAAAGCCTAAGATTTTTTTTGGGACGGCTTTTTTACTGCTTCTTAAAACAAATTTTTAATACTCAAATTAAGAAAGCCGTCCCAAATGAAGTCTAAGGCTTCTTTTGGGATAGCTTTTTAACAAATTTTTAAAGTAATTTTTTTAGTAGAAGAAATTGTTTTTGAAAATAGTAATACAACTATTTTAAGATTAGTCTAATAAAATTCTTATTTATTATAATATAATCTGTACATGACACCTACATAATTCTTTCCTTAGAAAATGTAAACTGGCAGGATCACATGCATGGCATCTGATGCTTAAAGATCACATGCAAGCTTTAGCTTTCCTAAAGCTTAAAGTGACAAATTTTTTTCTTAAAATTGGAGAAAATGTCACCTAATTAAACACTTAAAGGTTAAAGAAAACAGTTCTCTCATCTCATTAATTTTTGCTTAGTTTCATCTGAGATGCAATGTTTAGTATGTATCTCGGTCAAATTTGATATTCCTTTGATTTATCCCCCATAACAAGTGGGGTTAAAGCCGATAATTTGGTTCAAGTTTCGTTTGGAATGACTTTTTTATTATTTTTAAAAATATTTTTTTAGTAAAAAATTTGTTGAGCTAAGTAAAAAAAATTTAGTTCAAACTTTTTTTTACTAAAAGTTATTTTTGAAAGCATTAAGAAAGTTGTCCCAAATGAAGCATTTAGTTTAACTAGGTCTCATTTAGTTCATTCTCTACGATGAAAAATAGTAGGCAATAATGTGCATATGTGCCAATTGTGAGTTGAACATTGATTGGGCTATGGCTTGTGGACGACATAAACCCATCCTCTCTCTCTCTCTCTCTCTCTTTATATATATATATATATATATATATATATATATATATATATATATATATATATATATATATATATATATATATATATATATATATATATATATATATATATATAGCGGTGGAGCGGAGATTTTGTTCATGTAGGGGCACAAAATATTGAAGTTAAAAAAAAAAAAACTTCAACCTTTTTCATTCGAGCTTGAGATCGGCATTGGTGGTTTAATTTTTTTTTAAATCATTAGAATCATTATAAAAACAGAAAATATATAATAAAGGAAAAACTTACAATTAAGAATACTAATCTTGATATTCTTATTATATGTCATCTATAATTTCTCCCATCGAGTCTTTTTTTTTTTTTTTTTTTGAAATCTTTATACAATCAAGTCATTGTCAATATTATTGAAAATATCATTTCAATATAAGTAAGTAAACAATCATTCATCAAAGAGTCTCCATACGATTGAGTAAACAATTCTTTATAATCATAATGACAGAAAATGCTTGTTCAACTGTTGCTATTACAGTCTGCAATATCGGAGCAAGCTTCATAAGTAAGAACACTAAAGACAAATTATCATTTTTTCTAGTCTCCACTATTTTTAAGCAAGTTTTTCAAATCCTTTTAAATTCATAAATGCATCATTTGATTTCATATAAATAATAAAATTTTCAATTTGATTGTCTAGTACGATGAGATCCATCTCTAAAAATTTAACGGATAAATTTTGCAAAGTGTAACAATTGTTCTTTATCAAAAGCTAAAAATAATTGACATGGATTCAAACATGCCACACACATAAGTAATTATGTATTAATTTCATCAAACCTGTTATTGAGCTCTTGAAGTTGCATATCTATAATAGTGTAAAACAATTCGATTTAAAAATGATTCCTAGTTATTATACTTTCAATACGACACCTTGATCTTCCTCGCATCACAATTATATCAGTCATATTTGAAATATTTATGTCATTTTTCCCACAAAATGATCCAAGTTCTTTAAGCAAATTGTCTCACCCATCATTTCTCATATTTTGAAGTCTTTGTTTAGAAACTTTTATCAAAGTCATGATATTTATAATATTTTGATTCTTTATCTACAGTACTTGTGATAACTCATTAGTAACTCATAATATAGTCTTCATCATATACAAATTAAAAATAAATTCAAAACTTTGCACATATTTTAGTAGAGAATATGCTTCACATTTTTAGTTATTAATAGATACCTCGTGAGTCATTATATCAAGAACCTCTATAATAGATTCAAAGAGAAGAATTAAACTGATGAGTGAATTATAGTGGGAACCCCAACGAGCATCTCTTGGTCTTCGAAGAGTAATTTCTTGATTTTAACCTCGACTTTTAATAACCTCAACTTTCTAATTGCTCAAGTATTTTGTCATAATATTTTTCTCTTAATACATCTCTTCTTTTGCATGAATTAATTACCAATAATGTTTAACAATTTGTTCACAATATTAAAGAACGAAACAACTTGGATATGATTTTTTGTGACTGCAATCAATACTAGTTGAAGTTGGTGTGCGAAACAATGCACATAATAAGCTGAAAAGTTCTCTTTCATAATTATTGTTTTTATTCCATTAAACTCACCTCGCATGTTGCTTTTCTCTATCATAACATTGTCCACGTAGTTGTGCCACACTCAACCCATACTTCGCAAAAAGCTAGAGCATCAATAACCATTTTTAGTATCGAAGCTATTGTATCTCATACATGGGCGGAACCATGTTATAGTTAGGGGGGGCAATTGCCCCCCCTCAAAAAAAAAAAATTGTTTTTTATAAGAGAGAAGTTTTTTTTTTATATAGAAAAATTTTTTTTTACCCCTCCTAAAAAATTACTTTTGCCCCCCCTAAAAAACTATTTTGTCCTAACTTGTCCTAAAATATCTATATTATTCTTCAAATTTAGTTTTAATGTTTTTTTCGTGTTTTTCATGATAATTTAATTAATTTTTTTTTATTTTTCTTGCTTATTTTTTTAAATAACTATATATATATATATATATATATATATATATATATATATATATATATATATATATTATTTTTAATATTTAATTATTTTAATATTGTACTTGCCCCCCCTCAAAATTGAAGCTGGTTCCGCCCTTGATCTCATACATGAACAATCCCAATGAAATGCTCAATAACTTATCCTCATGTATCCACATAACGTAAAGCAACAGCAACTTGTTCTTTAACTGATATATCTCGAGATTCATCAAGTAAAATTACGAAGACATCATTCTTCAATTCATTGCTTATAACATTTGAGACTTCAGTAAAATTAATTTCTACACGATTATGTTTGATTTGTGTATTATTTTTTTTCACATATTATTTTGTGCTGATCTCCTTCAAATTTTCTTTTAAAATATCTATCCATGCTAAATTGAATGAAAAAATTTATCATTTTATCATAATAAAAATTATTTTTTATAACATGTGTGATGCCAAATATAGCCATATAAAAACGGTCATACCTATCGACTGCAGAGCATTCAAACAAAAAAAAATCTCCCTCTCCGATAATTCTATGTAGAATTTAATAAATAACATAATATGATAAGTAATGTAAGATTGTAATTTGTAAGTATTTCTTTGTTTGTATAAAATTCTTTGATCACAATTTTTTTTTCTATTTTTTGATTTGATTAGCAATGTAAGTTTTTAATATGGATACTGAAAGTTCTTCCAACTATTGATTTACAATGTTCACTTGAAAAACTGCTTTGAAAGTCATGATTTCTTTTTCTTCCACAAAAGACAACAAACTCAAAATAATATGCAAATCAAATAAAGACTATGGAAAAGGAGGAAAGCTACTAGATTTGGCGATCTAATACATCGTCGAACTGAAGATGGCGACACACGAGGGGCTGGTGGCATTCAGACTTAGACGACGGTAAATGGGCGGCTGGTGGCAGGGTTCAGACTCTCATCCTCCGACTCCGAGCAGGTGAGTTCCGCGACTTTTGGATGCGAAATAGCAGGGGAATAGGGTAAAGCACGATGGAATAGAAATAAGGATGAAAAAGTTTAAAAAAAAAAAAAAAAACTTAATAAAGTATGTATTTAATGCATGATTAATACTATTAATTACTTTGTTTTCCCAAATCCAGTGGGGGCCGGTGCCCCCATGGCCCCCAGTTTGCATCCGCCTTCGTGTGTATATATATATGAAATTTCATATCAACAACAAAAGCATATGGAATAAGTGTTATTACTTTCCTTCGACGTCGTTCTAAGAATATTATGCAAGATTGAATTCTTTTCCTTTCTCAATAGAATTAATTTTTGGCAAGTATATTTCTCAAGAGGATTTTATTAAAATAAGTCTTATGAGATAAACCCAATATTCTTTGTGACATGCCACGATATATTCTTATTTTTATCACATAAGATCTCTCAATTGTACCTTTCAATTAGAGGTGTTAATAAACTGACCCGACTCGAAACTCGATCCAGGACCTACCCAAAAAATTTTGAGTTCACCCGTTTTCCATATTGGTTAGGTTCGGGTTTGAAATTTTGACCCGTTTCTAAAACTAGGTTTGGTTTGAGTTGACCTAGCAACCCGAAATAAACTCTGGTTTGACCTGCGAGCCACTAATCCGTGCTAGTGAGCTGGTCCCGAGTTCAGTTCTGATCTGATTTCTCGCAAGGTCACACCCGTCCCACGTTACTCTCTGGTCCGTGTCCGAACCGTTTGCCGTTCGACGACTGGTGTCCTGCTCAACTACTCATGTTTACGTCTGATGTTCCATATAAGTGCATTACATCTGAATCCGGTCAAGTGTCTTACTCGGCGCTTGGGACCGTGCGTGTCAGATATCCCAATTCCTGCGTCACATCTAGTGTTGGCCTTGCCTGTGGTTTGTAGCCCGTCCAAACTATGATCACTTTGGACTAAGCAGTCACTTAGTCTCCTGGATCAGCCTTTGCATCAGGGTTCGTGGGTTGGGTCGGATCAACCCGGTAACCCACTCGGTCGAATCCAGATTGAAATTTTGGACTCGTTTGCAAACTAGGTCAGGTTAGGAGAAACCCATTGTGGGTCTCTGAAAGGATGTTAGTCATGGAAAACAGAATGCAACAAGTACGATCACATTATACCGTATGATAAAATGGTCATAGGCTTTTATACTCAACGCAAACAGGCCAATGCAAGAGCAGATGAGATTATATGTACGATTAATCATGGATGATATTAGCTTTCTCCTACATACCTCGATGGATAATAACATGTATAACCTTATAATCACTAAATTTCCTCCATTTGATATATTAGCTTGAATGAATTTTATTTAATATAGGTGTCAATTTCTCACAGGCGCATGCCCCCATGATTAATTACATCTTAGACCTTAGCTTAAGAAGACTCTCGATTAAGGATGTTATATTATTATCTTCTTATTTTGGTGCACATAGGGGTTTTTGGATTCTATTCTGAAAAAGATAAATTCTTCTACTTATCTTTAGTAATAATTAGATTTTTTTAAATGCATAAAAATGTGAGTAAAATTTTGATTTTAAAAGATTAAATATTGATTCAATATCTAAGAAAGAACAATAGACCTAAGACTTGTTTAGAATTTCAAAAAGACATACTAAGGAATGCATAATATGGGCTTATATCTTGCTTGAAAAAGAAAATCAACTAAATCACCTAATCACGTGAATATACTATCCAGTATTTATGAAAAATAAATATGTGGTTGAGTTTTAAGAATTTAAGGCCGACATCTAAAGAAATCCCTAAATGGTTTTGTACTTATGAATGATGTTATGCATCTAAGACTAATATAATTAAAATTTAATTTTTATTTTATTTCTAATGCAATGCAAGCTAGTTAAAACATCATAAATTATGAATACTTGAAATTTTAAAAAGACTTATAAAAATAATTTTTTGAAAGATTATGCTTCCCTAGGTTTAACACCTTATCCTCATAGATCGGATTATCTGAACTCTACCCTAAGGTGGAAAAATATCTAAAATAAAGAAAAAGATAAGAGTGCATTAATATGCATGCAATCCTGAACGACCTTTGACTTTCTTTCTTAAGTCATTTATCTTTCAATGTTATTTTATTCCTATAAATTTATTTTTTTAAATTACAAGTAGAAAAATTTTATTCCTAAGAGTCTAGTTAAGTTCATGCACATACACATACAAGAAAGAAACTTATAAAAAATATATCATTTATATTATGAAAATATAGTAAATAATCCATCACATCATAAATGATATCAACTAGAGCAAAATGTCCAAAGTTCATGTGGCAAGTGTCACTTATTATACAACCCAGGGTTTGCTGAAAAGTAAAGATGGTCATGCTCCATCGAGAACAACTTGGATTCTACTCCTATGACACAAGTCTTAAAACGAGATATTTTTAATCTTGTTCTTCACCTCTTGCTCTCTGTTGGGTTCCTTCAATTTTCTCGTGTTACATCTTTTAATAGGATATCTAAGTGAAAAGAAATTTCTTGTAAGGGATTTTTCCTTTTTATTTGGATCCCTAATATTTTATTAAAATAATCCATTTACAAATTTTCATAACTCTTTGGATCAAATTACATTTTTTTAAATAAAAAGATTACATACTCCTACACGTTAGTAAGCAATTTATATATAAAAATCATAATCATAAAAAATCATAAATTAACTATTTGCTCATTTTTTAGCAACTTGTAAGCTTGGTCATGCATTTATTAATTAAGAGGCTAAGCATCTAAAGCACTCGCAAGAAATTTTATTAGTTTAAATCATTATTAAATTTAGCCCACTTTTTATAGCCCTGCATAAGCATGATCACCTACAAAAAATCTTGTGAGCATGTAGATCATTCATAATCTATGGGTATTCTATTGCCCATCACATCATAAAGAGAGAGTAATAAAAATAATTATCATAAAATTCAACACAATAAATAATAAATCAACCAGCACACGTTTCATATGTATATCGCCACATCACACAAATAAGAAAAAGAAAACACCAGTCTAACCTAAGGTTAGGATTAGTGTCATAACAAATAGATCTAAGTGTGTGTAGCAGGCCGTGTGATTTGGATATGTCATATATAAAATAATTTATTAAAGTTGTTTATGATTTTGATTTGTTAAAGGTTAAAGAGAAATTATATTTTGAGTTTAAATATTAATATCTTAAAGTTGATTTTGAAAGTTTATTTTTAGAGTTTAGTGATTATTATATTTATTACTCACTGGGGCTGTGAGGTTTATGTTACCCTCCTTAGGGCTAACTTAATAATCTCGAAGGCCCGGGTTATCAAGTAGTAACCAATCAAGTTAATTTAGTTGGTTAAATATTAGGGCTTGATTAATTGATTTTAAATAATCGATTCATTGTTTGATTAAATTTTAGATTAATTATTATATTTAGAAATTTCAAGTTGTATTGAATTTTTAATGAGTCTTTTATTCTATTTATTTCTACCCACTTAAATCATTTAGATTATTAATCTTTAGGTTTGTTATTTACTTTCAATTCTTAAAAATATTTTAGATTGTGTATGTAATTAATTATGAGGAGATTTGGTTCTTCATGCACATAATTTATATGTAACAAGTTTGGCTTTTGTCTGTGTACTATTATGTTCAAGTTAGTAGGAAGTGAGTATATACTACAACTAAACAAACACATTGGAAGTGACTTATTCTCCCACTTTCTAAATTGGAGAACTGTCATTTCTTTCATTTGTGAAAAACAAAAAGGCCATTGATGAAATTATTGAACCTGAAGTACCAAAATCGATCTTGGAGCTTGTTTCCTTTAATGCAAATTCTTTAATCTTACTTGAGTGCTATGTTATTCAATCATAGAATCATAAGGGTAGTCTCAATTTATCATTTCATTTTGCCGAATTAGGTGGGATTAAGCTGAATAGTAGTGGTGGCTAGCAGACTAAATGGACCAAATAAATGTTTCTTCATTTAATGTGATAAAAATAAGAATGTTTATATGAACGTTTGGTATAATAGGCAGGACATAGTGTCACGACCCCAAGATCAAACTTGGAAAGAATGTCAATCAATTACTCCAACAATTTACCAGAGTTATCTAAAACCTTCAGTAAGCAATGTATCAAACATCTATAAAATTTAAACATCAATATAACAGTCGATTCATATCTCAAAACATCATGTACAATACTCAGGAAATTACACTATCAATACAAGAAAGGAAACTATCCTGTCCTGAGTACAAAAGAATCATCAATCGACCAAAAGACAAAAACCTGAAGATCTGGATCAATTCCTATCTCCTGCTCCCAAGCCCTGACCTGAAAATATCAACCACATATAATGAGCTTTACAAAGCCCAGCAGGTCACCTAATACCTATAACTGAAATCAAAGCACGGCGATGCTATCAATATGCATATCAATCTATCAATCCGAATCAGTCAATGGTCAATGAGTCTATGCAGCGGAAATCAAATCAGTAGTCGATGCAATCCGGAAATCAATAGTCAATAAAACCAGTCAATGCAGCGGCAGGCAAATCGATAAATTAACTCAATCAGTCAATATCCGTCAATCAAATCGAGGTTGTCGAATCAATACAATCTAATCAATGAAATCAATCGAGGAAAGCAATACGAAACAATGAATCTATAAAGCAGTCAATACAGTGCAGAAACAGTAGCGATGGCGAATCTATAAAGTCTATAGGCAGTAGTACAATGAATCTATACGATGTCCATATCCATGCTATCAATGCAATATCTATATCTATCAATGTCCATAATAATGCTCAGTAGTATCAATGCTCGGTAATCAATCGATGAAATCAATAGAATCCGTACGATACAGTAAATCCGATCAAATCAATAAAGCAGAAATCGATAAAGCAATAAATCCGTAAATCAATACAGTAAGCATGCAATTCAATACTATATACTGAACAAGTACAATCTACTGGCTATGTTGCTGTTGTAGAATCCATATTGCTGTTGTAGATATCATTTACATTGTTTCTATCAATAAGAGTCGTCACTCTTTTCACCCGTCGGCATATCAATAAACTCCTTATGACTCCCATCAATATATCAATAATCAATGTTTAAAGGAAAGCCCGTCGGCCCACCATCCTGTACAGGTATCATCAATCTTCAACCAATGTTCAACCAGGTTCCACTTGTGATCAGTATCAATAATCAATCAATAATCAATATATTAAAGCAATCATATCAATAATCATATGCATATCGATTCAATCTATCAGTTTCAGCCAAATCAGAAATCATACGAAAATCGGGCAGAGTAACGGTAGTCTATCGAATTTACACAAAAATCCTGCAAAAAGATACAAATTCCAAATTTCTCCAAATTACCAACGAATATCCACGGCATCAATACAAGACTATCAATGTAAAGAATCCAAATCAAATCAAGTCCTGATAATTTTCTATTCAATTAAAATCGCGTAGAATCAATTCTGACCGATAAAATCTTCGTAGAATACAGTCAAATCATGTACAATAGTCGTATCTATAACATACTAAAAGTTGTGCGGTGAAAGTTATGTCAATACGAAATCAGGTCTAAAAGTAGACTACGAAAACACAAAACAGTGCACAACTCGATCAAAACACAATATCTCTGAAAACAGAAACAGGGTTCGGAGTCCTTACCACGAGATCTACACTTTCTCCAACAGCAGCGTCGGATGAAAAGCGCTCCGCGGTCTCCGAAAACCAGCTTTTCTCCTTTTTCCCTTTCTCTTTCTCTCTCCTCAAAATATCTGATTTTAAAATCTGATTTTCTCTCTCCTCAAAACGAGCTCATTTCCTTATATCATACATAGATCGGCCTGGCCGATCGCCCGATCGTCCCGGGACGATCAGACCAAATTCTTATCATCCTGGATAGCTCCCAGGGCTATGATCAGGACGGTATTTTGAACAGTACAGATCGGCCTGGATGATCTCAACATCGTCCCGGACGATCCTGTCCAGAAATCCTTCTAGAAAGCACTCCAGAAATCAGCTGTTTTCAATGCATTGATCGGCCTGGACGATCTCAACTTCGTCCTGGCCGATTCTGGGAGGAAAATCCAATTAAGAGAGGAACAGTAAGGGAACGAGATCTCACACATAGTATGAGATTATCATTTAAAAAAAACAGTGGGAGTAACACCTTCGAGGATAAGGTAGTAGCTAAGGACCTTATGTGGTTGTGGAACATTACAAGAGGTGGTTGAATATGCATCAAGAAGATGAATGTATATAATTAACATGGTAAAGTAAAAAGAGAAAGTATTATACGTTGGATAAAAGTTGAGCAACATGATTTGATGAAGATATATTTAGCACATGAGATAGCGCTTAGCATGAATGAATTGAAACTGAAGATTCATAAAACCAGCCTCAATTATTTGAGATGAGACCAATGATATGGATGATGTTATAGTGGGGTTGATACTGTTAGTTCACTAATTAATTGTAATGCTCTAATGAACCATTGGTTATTTTGTTAATCAGTAAATGCCTTTCATTACTCATGGATAAATACGATCAACTAAGTGATTCTTTAATGTTAGTATTAAATTATTATGTATGGGATAATGTTATGCAAGGCAATTAATTTGAGCACTTACCTGCTTATTGATTATTGAATAGTTTGCTCTTAATCAGCAGTCATCGCTCGAAAAATTGATTCATTTTGATTCAAGAGCACATTTTCTTACTTATTGTACATTAACTTATCTTCAAGAGATATCTTTGTACTTTTCAGAAGTGAGTTGTTTTTTGCCATTCACAATTCTGCTAATAATTATTTAGCTTGTTCAAGAGGATACAATTTCGGAATTTCCCTTATTAGACATGATTTAGTATTTTACCACTTCCCCATTTGGCATAGCCTAGTTAGAAATACTTTGCAAGTTAAATAAAGTGGTGAGATAATAGGAGCATGATGAGAGTGATAAACAAAGCATTTAAAATATTAGCCCAATCAAACAACTGGCCAAAAGAGATAAATAGATTGCAATTATAAGCCTCCAGATGCCACAGGGCACAGACATACCTGACAGAACAAGGCCAACGTAAAAACCTAGTAGAACCCCCAAATAAACTCAGAACCAAATGACAAAACATGAATACCAAGCAAAAAAGAGAAGATAAGGAGAACCAGAAAAAGCCGCAGACAAATTAATGCTTACGAATATAGGGAAGACCCACACCATCAAGCATGACTAACCCTTTAGTCTCTTTGGGAATAGTTCTATAATCATAATCAATAAAATGGGTGAGAGAACAACCCAATTTAGCTAAGGAGTCCGCAACAGCATTCCCCTCCCTAAAAATATGAGTCATTTTAAACTGAATCCGGGCGAGAACCTGCTTAATATTCTTGATAATATAAAAGCTATCCGGACTAGAAATAGAGTTTCAATTGATATAATGGATAATAAGCCGAGCATCAATCTCCATCCATAGATTAGAAATACCACAAGATATTGCTAATTGGACCCCATAACATAAACTATCTAACTCAGCAAGAAGAGCATAATTACCATTCGAAGGGCCCGCAAAAGCAACAAAAACCTTCCCCTCAAAATCATGAATAATGCCACCACAACCCGCATCATTACTATTTTTAGAACCGTCAGTATTAAGTTTAAACAACCCCTATCCGGCTTCTTCCAATAAATAATCCTCTCGCATAAATGCTTAGAGAAAGGAATTAAAGTAATTCCAAACTCACTGGCGAGGTTGTGATATCCATTAAAAGAATTTAGGTATAACAAATTAGAAACAAAAAGTTGAGTCACCTTAAACTTCACTTTAGAAATAATAAGATTGGCTTCCATTTTGATGTTCTCATGCTTAGAATCATTCCTACTACTCCAAATAAACCAACAAATTAAGACCGGAATAATATTACGAATGTGACCTTTAGTAGATATAAACCAAATTTTAAAAACGTCGGCCATCGAAGAAATTTGGGAATGAGTACTAAATTTAAACAAATTATCAAAATAAAGCCAAACTTTCATAGCAATAGGCCCTTGGTAAAAAACATGATTAATATTTTCAATATGACAACAACATTGGCATTTAAAAACAATGAAAAAGCCTTTTCTAATAAAAGTAGAATCTACAGGAACATACTTATTTAAAATCCTCCACATAAGAAAAGAATATGTAGGAGGAATGCTAAGGTTCCAAAAAGCAGTAAATAACGGGTTGCTAGGTAATTGAGGTTTAATGGCATGCCAAAGCAGTTTAGAGTTAAAATTACCATCATTAGAACAATTAAACATAATGCAATCTTCAACCTCCAAGTTAATAGGAATTTTACAAATAAGATTAAGAATAAAGTGAGGAACCATGTGCTCTAATAAATCAATGTTCCAACCGTCATGAGCAAGAAAGTTCTTCACCTTACACTTCAAAATAGAATGAGTATTTAACAAATTATCAATGGAATAATTACCCAACCATTTGTCTTGCCAAAAGTAAATATCACCAGCTCCCAACCCCCATTGAATAAAATTTTCAGCCTCCCATTTGATTTTACATAATCTTTTCCAATTGAAAGAGCCCCCTTGTTTAAAAGAACAGTTAAGCGGATGCTTGCCAACACAATACTTAAAATGCATAAACTTCGCCCATAAACTCTTCTTAGATCTAAAAGAATACCACAGTTTATGAGAAAAAGTCACCACCATATCATTATAAGTTTTGAAACCTAACTACCCTTCATCCAACTTACCAAAACAATTATGCCAAGACCCCCAAATTATAACCTTTTTATCACCTTTAGAACCCCATAAAAAATTATTAAATAAAACTTCCAACCTCCTACAAACATTTAAAGTAGGACATAAAGTATGAAACAAGTAAATAGGAATAGAACTAAGCACATGCTTAATAAGAACAAACCTTCCACCATAAGAAAGATAGTTATAAGCCCAACAATTAAGCTTGTTTTGAATATTATCAAAAATATCATCAAATAAATGAGCTCTCTTCTTGCCCTTATAAATAGGAGTACCTAAATACTTGAGAGGCAAAGACCTTTTGCTTAAACCAAATTTTATTTCGATCCTTTGAACACGCACCGTAGTAATATAATTGGAAGGAATAAAGCAACTTTTAGACATATTAAAAATTAATCCACTAGCTTGCTGAAAGACCTCAAAAAACTTAAAAAGCATATCCAAATATCTAATAGAACCATTAGTAAAAATGATGAAGTCATCCGCAAAACTCAAATGCGATAAGGACAAAGCACCACCAGTTCTAAAGTATAAATTATGATTCATCCTAAAAAGGTGATTCATGCCACGAGATAAAAATTCCACAGCTATAATAAAAAGAGCAGGAGATAAGGGATCCCCCTGTCTAAGCCCATGAGAAGAGCGAAAAAAGCCATGAGAATTACCGTTAATGATAACAAAAAAATAACAATTTTCAATACAATTCTTAATAAGATTAGAAAATTATAAGTTAAAGCCAAAACAATGAAGCATACGATAGAGAAAATTCTAATTAAGGTTGTCATAAGCTTTAGTAATATCCAATTTAAAGATAATGTTACCACCATCCACTTTCTTGTTTAAGTCATTGACTAACTCTTGAGCAAGCAAAACATTATCAAATATGGATCTACCTTTCACAACCAGATTGTTTAGGGGAAATAATCTTAGGTAAAATTAAAACCAATCTACTCATAATAATTTTAGCAATAAGTTTGTAAAACACATAGCATAAACTAATGGGCCGGAAATCATTCCAATAGTTAATATTCTGAGCCTTAGGAATCAGAGCAATAGAAGTAGCATTAAAATACTTAGGCATAGGAGAACCTTTAAAGCAATCCACCACCGCATTAATCAAATCCTCCTTAATGATACCCCAAAATTAATGAAAAAATTTATTGATAAAACCATCAGGCCCCGCAACAGACTCCGTATTCATAGACTTTAAATTATTCCAAATTTCCTCTTTAGTAGGAATTTTAGAAAGCATGTCATTCTCAGCATCAGTAACAAGGGACGGAATGCAACCAAAATCAACATTAAGATTAGGAGAAAATTTAGAATTAAAAACTTTAGAAAAGTAGTCAATGCCAGAATTCACAATTAAGTTAGGCTCCTCAATAATATTCCCCTTAGGAGAAGTAATTTTATGGATTTGCCTCCTAATCAAATTATGGTTGGCGATATTGTGAAAATAAGCAGTATTACGATCACCTTTAACAAGAAATCTAGAAGAAGCCTTTTGGCTCCAATAAGCTTCCTCTTGCTCCTGCAGATTAGACAGATGGATCTTAGCTTCATTAAGACAAGATAAATTATCATTGGAAGAATTAAGCAAATAAGCCCTATCAGCATTTTCAACAAGTTCTTCAGCTTTCAGGATATTAGCAAACAGATTTTTAAAAATACATTTATTCCACCAATACAATTTTTGCTTAAGCCTCTTGAGTTTGAACCAAAGCCTGTTCATGCCCTGCACCTCATCAGAAGGAAAAAAGAGGAGCGTCCCAATTGTTTTTCACCGTATGCATAAAAGTGTCATCCAAAAGCCACATGTTTTAAAATCTAAATGATTTAAAGCTAGAACCATTCATGTAGTTAATGTTTAAAAATAAAGGAGAGTGATCGGATAAAGTGCGGGTAAGTTGAGTAATATGAGTATTAGGAAAAGTCGTTACCCAATAATTGTTGAAAAGAATGCGATCAAGCCTTTGCCACATAGTACCTCTATTCCAAGTGAAACTATTACCCGAAAAACCATTGTGTCATGAAAATTGCAATTCCTAATCAAGTCATTAAAATCCTCCATGGCTTTTAAATCAGGGTGCCTACCACCCACGCGTTCAGAAACATTAGTAATGCAATTGAAGTCACCGCCCACTAACCACTGAGCATTAATATTAGAGGAAAAATCAGTGAGCTACTCCCAAAGATTAATCCTCCCAAATCTAGTACAGGCAGCATAAATAAAAGATGCAAAAGAAGAAACAGCATGTAAAGTAATACTAGTATGAATGACTTGAGGAAAATCTAAAATAACATCCAAAGAAATGGACCGTTTCCAAAAAAGCCAAATCTTGTTAGAGCAATTACCAAAGCAAAAATCAAAACCAAGCTTTCTCTTAACAGAAACCAATTTATTCATACCAACTAAAGGTTCAATTAAAACAAGTAAATGAGTACCATAAATCCTACATAGATTTTTCACTCTATCTTTCAATAGAGAACTACCTACTCCTCTAATGTTCCAAATAATAGCTTTAACCATTAATAGAAGAGTTATTAGCTCTAGTGACCCTAGGGGTATTGGTAATGATATTTTTCTTATTTTTCCCCTTCTTCTTAGAGATGGAAGAACCACCCTCTTCAACAACTTTCTCCTTGCCAGAGGGAGATGCCTTAGAAATAGAAGAGTCTTTAATCTCTTCCAAAGGACTACAAATTTCAATAGTGCCAACTTCCCCTTCTTCCAACTCCACATCTTTTTCTCCTTGTTTAAACTTGGACTCAGAAGGAGAACCCTCTTGTCCAACACGATCAAGGCTAGAACCAACATTGTTTTCCAAGACCTTTAGGGAAGAAGTATTAACATTATCATTGGCCTCCATAGAAGAAGTAACATTTTGCAAATTCTTTTCAACAATAAGTTCTTTCCTAACACCGGCCTCCAAGGTATCTTCTATAGTTTCTTCTCTATTGTCCAGCTTATCACCCTCTTCACTCCTTAAGGAAGAGTCTAAAGACTCGATTTCTATGTCATCTCCACACGGGTTTGGATCATCTCCATCAGATTTTGGTTTTTCAGAAACAGTTTCAAATTTCGAATCACTATTTTTGGGAAGTTCAACAGCCAACAAATGCTCCGGTTTTTTCTGTCCAGCAATCAATTTGGGACCCTTAGAATTTTTTTTTTTCAGTTGAGGATGTGCAACAAAAAAATCTGAAATAGCATGACCATGTATTTTGCAATGTAAACAAAAATCAGTGACATTTTTTAATTCAAATTTTTGAAGATAGCCAATTTTTTCCGAACCAATCCAAACCTCTTTTTGATGTTTCTTAGTAAAGTCGAGCTCAACCAATATTCTAGCCACTGATGGCCTCGATCGTGAAGCAGTGGCTTGGTCGGTTTGGAGCGGCCTACCAAAAACATAACCAAGAGCATGAAGAACATGAGCATTGAAAAAATTTAATCGCAAGTTAGGAAAAGAAATCCATATAGGAACTATAGGGGATTCTTCTTTGACATCAAAATAAAGTGTCCATTTTAATAATCTCATTTGACAATTCAGAATATAGTAAGACCTCCTAGACAAAACCCTACTGTAATTCAAATCGTTGGATAACTGGATAGAAACATGCCTTGGATCAAGTAATCCTATAGAAAAGTTACCAGAAAGTTTCAGTTTACCAAAAAAATTATGAATCGCATCTAGTTTAGGTCTACGAACGGTAAATTTGCCAACAAGAGTAAACTAAAAAATGGATACAAGTTTAATAATATCATCATTGGACATTAAAATCACAGGAAAGTCTTTAACGATTTATTTCGTAAAAGAGAACGAAGGATCTTTCGATTGGCTCGGACCCGCCAACACATCACGAAAAGATCGTGAAGAAGCCAAAGCTTTACCATTATCTATCATACCTTTGGTAGATCCATGCATCCCTTGGGGAGGAACACCCCAGACATTAGCAAGAGCAGACGAAGAGTTTGTCTCTATCGGAGAAGACGAAACCCAATAACCCGAAGGCAAGATACTAAAGAAAAAGAATCAAAACAACCAAATAAGCTCAGACGAACAACCGATCGAAGAGAGCAGATGGAAAAAACGGGGAGCTGTGGTCGCAAAGAAAATCGCCATAGCAGGGGCGACTAGGGCTCTTTTTGATCCGCCTATGAATAACATGCAGATTTATGTAATTCCCTCAATGAAACTCTGATGATCATTCTCAATTGTAAATAATCTTATCTTATTCAACTGTGAAGAGAAGAAGATTCTTGTATATTTTATTTTGTACCTAATTGCTACAATAAAGTCAGGCATTGTGATTTTTTTCTTCTTAAATTTTTCACATACCAGCCTTTTATAGCTTTTTTATGACTGCTAGATTTTTGTTAGAAGTTAAGATATTAAACATGAATTTAATCTATGCATTTTTTTAGTGCGCAACAACATTGATGATTGGGATGATATCCACAGTACCTGTGTTGATATCAAAAGATATATTTTACAAAATCCCTTCATCAAGGGTGAAAATGATTCCTCTTTTGAGAGAAATTATTCTATGTGGAGACCGGACGCAAAACGTCATTTGGAGACCAATCAGAATGCACCATGTCAACGGTATCGAGCACATGAGTGATGTGACGCATTCTGGTTGGTCTCCGGACGACATTTGCACAGAATAATTTTTTTCCTTTTGAGAGTGAGCAGAATAAAAATAAGAGACTTTTTTTCTTAGAACTTCGACAATTATACTTAGTGAAAGTGAGCAGAATAGTTAAAACATTTACTCTTTTACTCGAAAAAAAAAAAACGTAAGATGGGCAATTACATGGCTTCGCCCCTGGCCTTCGTTGAATGTAAATCAACGTGGAGGACGAATAAAGATTGTTTGGTGAGCCATCAACAAAAGGAAACCTTCACTTTTATAAAGTATATATGCCATTATTAGCGCACTGGCATGTGATACGCACAGCTGCATGTGCATATAAAAGAGTAACAAATACTCTCTGAGCAGAAGGAAAGAGAAAGCCATGGAGATGGGGAAAATTATTGGACCTAAAAATAGATCCGGACATCCGATTAAAACTGGCCACGTCGCCTGCACTTTAACTGTGCTTTAGGTGCGCTTTGATTACGCTTCACCTGCGCTTTTTTTACTGCGTTTTGACTACATTTTACTTGCACTTTACATGCGCTTTTGACGCGCTTAGTTTAAAATAATATTTTTTGAGTATCCGGACATATCTCTACGTCCAGTGACCGGACGTAATAATTTGCCTGGAGGGGAAATTATTAGGTCCAGTCACCTGACAGAGACATACATCCGGATTTCTCTGTCTACAGTAAAAGCACAGTCAAAGTGCAGCTGCTACAGTAACTGTGCTTTGACTGCGCTTTATTATAGATAGAGAGAAATCCGAATGTATTTCTTTGTCAGGTGACCGGACCTAATAATTCTCCCAAGTCATGGGCCGGGGGTCCATACAAACCGGGTTGCGAAGCTACCTATGGTTGCAGATCTTGACCACATGGTAACTAATCAGGGTTGGAGCTCTTGCTTTCTAAGCTTTCTTATGTCAGAACAGTGATCACATGATGTGTTTTATGAATAAAGGATTTGTTTGGTCTCATTTTATGTACTTTTTTATTTAGCAGTATAAGGTCGCAAATCAAATGTAATTTTTTCATGTTTATTGCAGCTTTGTAACCACATATTCTCATGAATGCATTGCTATAGTTAAAACGAGTTTACTTGTTTTTTTAACTTAAAATGATTATAATTGAGTTTTAGTTTTTATATATCTTCAAAAAAATTATGTTGATCGGTCACGAATCTCGAAGCAAAATCAAGTTGGAAACTCAAAAAATTAAATTCGGGATCATCTGAACTTCGATTTCAGCAAACTTATAGTTGAACTGAACGACTCGGAAATAAGAACCCAACGACACCAAATTTGATCCAATTTGAGCTCGAATTGGTCCAAATCAAAGAAGTACGTGAAGCACATTCGGAAGGTTCAAATCATAATTTGGATTATCAAACAGTTTCCAAACATGATATGCTTATAGTCGAATCGAGCGGCTCGACGTGCCAAATCCAACGTGTCCAAGATCGTCAAATTTTGATATCATTAAGACATTTAAATGCACAATAAACGATCTATGATCAAAGGATTCAACATCGACCGTCCATTCAAACCACTCACAATTTACCCTTGATCTTCCTGCTATTTACTGGTCATGTCACTCTCAGAAAACTATAAATAGACCCCCTCATTTCTCATAGAAAGGGACCCCAAAGGAGGGAAGAAGAAGGCACATGCAAGAAGAGAAGAGAAGGAAGAGACTTCTCCTCGACCACCACCGGATTTTCACCTAGCAGCCGACCGACATGGAGTTTTGCCCGAATGCCATCTGACGGTGAGTTCTGCCCAGCCTTAAAGTTTTGTGTATTTGTTACATAAAACCATGGCCTTCCTTTCAATGAAAGGCCTCATTTGTAATCAACTGCAAATATTAGTGGATTCATTCAAACTGGGCTAGGCCCCGTGATTTTTCCCTATTTTCAGGGGTTTTTCACATAAAAATCTTAGTATTTCCTATAAATGTTGCACCCTCTTTTTTTATTTGTGTGCATGCTGGATCTCCATTCAACACTAAAACACTAAACTTTATATTTCTCTACCACCGCGAATATTCTAGGACGCAACATGGTTTTATTTAGAACATCTTAAAGTTTTGTTTATGATGATTTTCTTATTATTTTGATTTACAAATTATAATCATAATATTTATTTGGCCACAATTTTTTATTATTTTTAAGAAAATTTTGTACTAAGAAGTTGCTTTCTACAACAGTTTTTAAAAGTTAATTTTTCTAAAATAGTTTTATAAAATAGTAAAAAGTCATCCAAAATAAAGCCTAACTTTTTTTAAAAACTTTTTAAAACTACTTAATCAGTCTCACTGAAAGCTATAAGAAAATAGTCTCAAATGAAGTCTCAATATATTTGAATTTTTTTATAAAGAATTACTAATTAAAAGGATATTTGTTTTGAAGTAAAATAGGTGTTAAGACATAGCTTATCATGAACTACTGGTTAAGAGCTTTTGCTACCAACTAAGATGTCTTGAGTTCAAGTCTTGTATATGCGATGCGTGTGTGAGCTTGCCTTAAGTGACCTAAATGCCCCCCCCCCCCCCCCCAAAAAAAAAAAAAAACAAAAAAGTGTATAAAGTATTCTAAATTTAATTTTGAAAATATTGGTTGACCTAAATAAAATTTTAAAGCATTTGAAATTCACTCTCAAATATAATTTTGGAGTATTTAAAAATCATTAGATTTGACGGGTTCCAAATATACAATACATATTTTTTCCATTGCCGACAACCACCGTCGATAGCACCACCTACCATTGGCCGCCTGCAACCATCATCATCATTTGATTTTACATTATATTCATTTAATTTCAATAAAAAAAGACATGTATTTATTTCATACTAATTTAAATAATTTTAAAATATTTCAAATAGATTAAATTCATTTTAGACGCTATTTCTCTTTTTAAACAAATCAAACGACACCTAACCAAAAAAAAAAAAAAATCTTAATTAGAATATTCATTATAATATTTTGAAATCAACATAAAACAACTGGATGAACTGCAGCGCCTGGTGGACCAAAAAGGGGACAATAATGCTTGGCGACGACATATTTGCAATTAATTATAATGTAAATTGATGGTTATCAACGTCATTATGGGCTAATGGCAACGTCATTACCAGCGTTCAGAAAAAAATTTGGTATCTTTCTAATGAAAACCCCCATATGATGGTATTAGGAAAGAGTTTAAACATATTAGAACTGTCAGCACATGATAACAGATAAGATTTAAGTTTTATTTGGGATAACTTTTTTTGCCGTCCGTAATTATAATTTCTTTTTGTGGCTAGTACTATTTTTTCGTAGCTTTCAGAAATAAATTTTCTAAGAAAATTGCTTTGCACAAATAATTTAAAAGTTACTTTCTCTATAGTAAATAGGGACTAAATGGTAAAGTTATTAACTTTTTAAGGTGATTTGAGGGATCAAATATCTCTCAAGTTTGCATGCTAACAATAAAAATGTTTCCCTTCACATGATGAACTAGCTTCGACGATACAGTGACTACATGCTTGGAGCTCATAGGATTCACCCATAGGATTATCACGAGCTACTTGCCCCGACTTAATAGCGAACTCACCCAACCCATATTGGACAGGGACCTCTGCACTAAGTCAATAATTCGGTGCCCACCACATGCCTAGATGCCACATAAGGCACTTGTTCTCTCTAGAGCAATCACCATCTCATTCAAACTTAGCTATAATGAAGTGCTAACTCAGGTGGCCCGCAGCTCACCTTATCGTGATCAACTGATCATCGAGCCCATCTTATCAATAATCATATATCACTTGCCTTCTCACCTAGGTGATACGTGGCTTGGTACATGCTGCGCGCTAGTAGCTTCCAGAGCATCCAAAAACCTCCTCCTCAAAATTAACTCACAAGCTCTCCCACTCCTACCCAGCACTATTAAGCTTGCCTACACTATGGGGCTTGCCTAGTGCATGTTAAATGCAACAGAGCTCACCCAATGCATATTTGACACATTTGAGCTCATCCAGGGATAGATGATCAAACTTTGCAATTCTCGCTCTACCTCAGCTGATCAGGGGGTGACACATGTGTTAGAGTAGTGTGTACCATTATATATTTTTTTTACTTTTTCTATATATTCTTCTTAAACGATAAGGAACAGTTTGAGACCTTAGGCTAGACTTTTTGACTGATATATTGGATATTATGCCAATTTGAGATGTAAAGCTTTTTGAGCATTATGTAGTATTTTCATTTATTCTCTTCAATCCTCATTCTCAAAGGTCCTAGCTTATAGTATTAGTTTGCCAGTAAAGTTAGGAGTCATCCATGAATAAATTTGAATCCAAAATTTTATATATTTAATATTTACTCATATAAAGCTCTCATATCTAAATAACATCAAAACATATTTGAAGATATATATATATACACCAAGTTGCTTATTTTCTAGTACTTTTTATCTCAAGCCGCTATGCTGATATAATGGAATCTAAGACCAACTCCGAAGGCATTTTTTTTCCAATTTCTATTACTTTTTTTGGGACATTTAGGCCAATTAAGACGGACACACACATCGCTTACATAAGACTGAAATCCAAAACCTCTTAATTTGTAGTCTAAGCTCAAGATGAGTTGTGTGCTCTTTCTTTCATGATGTGCAACAACTTTGTAAGACCTTTTTTTAGCTATTTTAGTCCTTCACACTTTTACACATGTGGTAGTTCTCTATTCTGATTAATGTAATTAGCTGAGAGTGGCCCTCAACATTCTAAAAAAGCAAAGCATTAATATTTCTCTCCCTCCATTATAGAAATCTCATATTCTTTTTTATGAAATGATGCCCATGAAAAAGGTTTAACTCATTAAAATAACTTCAAAATATTTATAGTACTATCAAAATATGCTCTATAGTCCAATCCCTTCAGTAATGAAATGCAGGAAACCTTTAGATAAATGAAAAAATAATGAAGAGGTGGAAGACAAACAATGATGGGTAGGTGAGCCATCGCTTTTCTAAACCATACGCCATTATTGATGCACTGAGATGGAATATCTCCAGCTGAATATATAAACAAATAATACATTCTCTCAGAGCCGAAGCACAGAAAGCCATGGAGATGGAGCTGAGAAGAGCCTGTTCTCTACCAGGTGTTACCGTGCTTCTTCTTCTTGCGTTATCTCTCTGCAACACTAGCAGTACTGCTAAAGCCATGGAAGCTCGTATCCATGGCTACGCTGATTCATCTTTCACATAGAGTTTTTATTTATCAGAGTGGGGTTTAGATTCAGAGAATGGAAGAAGGCTTCTTCAGACAACAAAATACTTAAGTTATGGTTCTCTGAACAGAAATAGACCTGTTGTGAGCACTCCAAAGCCTGGGAATGCATACACAAGAGGTTGCCAAGCTAACTACTATCACTGTAGAGGTTAGTTGTTGAATTAGGGTTGGAGCTCTTGCACGCTTTCTAAGCCTTCTTATGTCAAATTACCATGATGATGCGTTTCATGTTTTTTTTTGTTTTGGTTTGAGAGAGAGAGAGAAGTTAGGATCTTCTCTCCAAAAGAAAAGAAAAAAAAAAATCAATGGATCTTATTTTTATGAGTGGATTGATCAGATTTGACTGGGTGTAAATCACTTTTGCTTGGGAAGAGCTTTTATCACATCACCTCATCAAGTGCTCATATATATGACTGAGATTTTGCGTAAATTTTCTGAAGAATATATATATAATTGTAGTTTTCAGTCTGATGCTTGTGAAAGATATAATATGATGAAATTAATGCTGGTCAAGGACGGTTTTTATTTTTTTTTTGGTAAAACCCTCACACGGGTTTACACATTAATATAAAAAAAGAGGATTACAAGGTTCTTAGAAGGAACCTCCAACTCACTAATGCTCAAAAGAGCTACAAGAGAAAACAAAATAATCTAAGAGCCAGTGGTTCTGTAATCTACGAATTACAAAAAATCCTAAGTATAGTCTAGGGCTGCAAGAAAACAGCACCCAAAAAAGGAAGCATAAAATATTATCATTCAGCACATACTTCCTGCAAAAAGAGAAGGTTCCCTTCCAAAAAACAGAGATCTCGAACACCATGCAAAACCTAACTTTACTGCTTCTTAAAGCGGGTTTTAGTACAAAAATTATATTTTTATTAAAAATTTACTTTAATACGAAGTAAACATGCCGTATCAAACGAAGACTTAGACTTTGTTTGGGACGGCTTTCTTACTGATTCTTAAAACGAAATTTTGGTACAAAAATTTAAAATTTTTAACTAAAACTTCGTTTTAAGAAGCAAGAGAAAAGCAATCTCAAACAAAGCCTAAGGCTACTTTGGGACGGCTTACTTACTGCTTCTTAAAATAACTTTTTAATACTCAAATTAAGAAAGCCGTCCCAAATGAAGCCTAAGGCTTCTTTTGGGATAGCTTTTTAACAATTTTTTAAAGTAATTTTTTAGTAAAAAATATTTTGAACAAAAAAAATTTGTAACAAGAAATTGTTTTAGAAAACAGTAATAAAACTATTTTAAGATTAGTCTAATAAAATTACCTGACATAATTCTTTCCTTTAGAAAATGTAAACTGGCAGGATCACATGCATGGCATCTGATGCTTAAAAATCACCTGCAAGCTTTAGCTTTCCTAAAGCTTAAAGTGACAAATTTTTTTCTTAAAATTGGAGACAATGTCACCTAATTACATACTTAGAGGTTAAAGAAAACAGTTTTCTCATCTGATTAATTTGTGCTTAGTTTCATCTGAGATGCAATGTTTAGAAAAAGAATATATAGATCGAGGATAAGAGGAAGCGGATCAAAATCTTATTGGGCTGTCAACCAAGAGGGTGGACTCTGTTCATCAATAAGACTTTGGATTTAGTTCATATTATATTGGCATAGAGATGTGAAGTAATTGACTCACAACTATTGGCTTAAACTTTTTTGTTGAAAATAAATTTGATCATTAGTGTATCTCGGTCAACTTTGATATTCCTTTGATTTATCACCCATAACAAGTGGGATTAAAGCCAATAAGTTTGGCTCAGACTTAGGCTTCGTTTGAGACGACTTTCTTTTTGCTTTTTAAAGCAATTTTTTAGTACAAAATTAAAAAATTTATACTAAAAAGTTGATTTAAGAAGCAGAAAAATAGCCGTCCCAAACGAAGCCTTAGTTTGGGATGGCTTTCTTACTACTTTTTAAAGCATTTTTAAGGCTTTGTTTGGGACGGCTTTCTTACTGATTCTTAAAGTAAATTTTTAGTACAAAATTTTTAATTTTTGTACTAAAAAGTGATTTTAAGACGTAGAAATTAAAGGAAGTCATCCCAAACTAAACCTAAGTAAAAAAATTTCTTGAACTAAGTTAAAAAATTTTGTAGCAAAAAGTTACTTTTGAAAGCATTAAGAAAACTGTCCCAAACAAAGTCTTTAGTTTAACTTGATCTCATTTTGTTCATTCTCTACAATGAAAAGTAGTAGGCAATAATGTGCATATGTGCCAATTGTGAGTGAAACATTGGAAAAATTATTAGGTGCGGAGTGTGCACCGTTCGCACAAATATGGGTACCTAGCGGTACCCAACGGTATCGAGTGCCGGTACCTAATTCGGAATAAGGCTTGTTCGAACGATTTTCCCCGTCTGCACTCCGCACCTAATAATCTCTCGAAACATTGATTGGATTATGGCTTGTAACCCATCCTATCTCTCTCTCTCTCTCTCTCTCTCTATATATATATATATATATATATATATATATATATATATATATATATATATATATATATATATATATATATATATATATATATATATAGTGCTGATGGAAAGCCACAACTTCATCATACTTTTATTGATAGATGATGAAGACATGGATTGAATGTGGGCTTGTAGACTCTCAAAATCATAGAGATTAATTTTTCCTTCTAGAATCTTCCTTAATCTCATACTTCAAATAAAATTCTTTTGTTAATGGGAGAGCGAGAACTGTTTTCTTTATATATATTTTCTCTTGCTTTCTCGATTTGAAATAAATTTTAGAATATATTTCATTTTTTTTCCTTTCAACATCATATATATATATATATAATATATTATATATATATATATATATATATATATATATATATATATATATATATATATATATATATATATATATATATATATATATATATATATATATATATTAAATTTCCTATCAACAGCAAAAGCATATGGAATAATTGTTATTACTTTCCTTTGACGTCGTTCTTAGAATATTACGCAAGATTGAATTCTGCGCCTTTCTCAATCGATTTAATTTTTAGATTAGAATAAAAAAGAGGATAACATGTGATCAAAATGAGTAATTCTAATATCGACGACATAGAATGATAAAATGCACAATTTGACCCTCCATCAAACACAAAGCAGTGCAACATGCATAAGTGTATCGACTGACGAAATTCGAGTGATAAGGTCGTGCAAGTCACCTGTGCCAAAAAGGAGGTTAACACCATTTAGAGCCGAGTCAATTTAGGTTGGACCCGAACCTGACAATTTGACCCATTTTGACACCCCTACTTTCAATTCAAAATTCTTAGATTTTTTTCTCATTTAATACATAAATCATTTGCAATTAATAATATGTTGTTGACATACCAAGTTGAAGAACATATGTCATAGCCAGATCAGTTTCGTCCGAACTGGTCCGGTTGAGCTGAAGTTGTGCACGAACGAACTAGCCGAAGCATTTGCTCCATCTCGCATGTGTTGAACTAAACAAGTCGATCCTTCCGCTTGCGATAAAACGAATAAGCAACCGCCACCTCTCTCTCTCTCTCTCTCTCTCTCTCTCTCTCTCTCTCTCTCTCTCTCTCTCTCTCTCTCTCTCTCTCTCTCTCTCTCTTGTGTGATTTTCTCTAGGTATTTGAATTTGATTAAATTCAAGGCTATGTTTTGCATATTTAATTCCTTATTTGAGTTAAATTCTCACATGTAGGGTCTTCGAGTCATTTCCATCGTAACTTTGTTAGTTGAATATCTAGTTGGTTGGAGTTTCGTTTCACTCACATAGAGATAAATAACTATTTTTTATTTTAAGAAAAGGTGCCCCTTCTTCATTAGGGGTGTAATCCATGTTATTTGAATTTAGGTTATTTTGATATTTGCTTAGACTTTAAGTCATATATTAAATTATTCAGTATGATTATAAACATGCAGTAAATCTTCTTTGTTGTTCATAATGAAATAAGTATGTGATAGAACTAATCCTACTTTGATTTATTGTTCATTAGTTCTTTTTCATTTAAGTAATGTGATGGAGAATTTTAATTCTTGAACCTTAGTTTTGTTAAATTAAATAATTATCATTCATACAAAAAAATAGTAATTATACAGCCATATTTGATATATTGATTTATATAATATCTATGAAGATGTATTACAATAGCATAGGCATTGTGTGCTTGTATGTAGGTTAGTAGACCCTATTGGATATTGACTAGTCGGGGCGACGGGCTGGTCAAGGAGGTTGGCACAAAGAAGGTCAAATTTTATAGTGACTCCCAGCTTGTCATGCATCAGGTCCGAAGTTCTTATGAGTATGAGGCTTAGGAAGAAAGTCTCTTGGTATTGTGAATACAATCACCTCGTCGGGGCGACGGGGCAACAAAGTTGAACTAAATCACTATTTTTAGATATCAAAATAAATTTATGAGTAGATAAAAATTATTGTATTTTCAAAATCTCAATGTGAAAAATTTTAAATAAATTCTTAAAAACATTCATAATCTCAATCTTTATAATATATAAAAAGTTACACGGTGAAAGTTTTACCAATAAAAAATTATTCTCATTTTTCGATAATAGAAATACAAATTAGATCAGAAGAGTACCAAAAATATAAAATCTTTAAAATAAAAAATAAGGTAAATGTTACTTACAACAAAACGTGTAAATTTTCCAATTGGACCGACTGATGAAAATTGCACCGCAACCACCAAAACCTAACTTTTCTTTCCTCTCTTAATATCACAAGCCATGTCTCCGTTAGCCGATTTAGGAAAAATAAAATGGATTTAATAAAGCTATATAAGTGACATTAGATATTTATAATAAAATATTAATATAATTATTTAATTTAATAAAAAATTTAATATAAATTCGTATAAATCTATTTGGGATTTTAAAATTTATAAAAATTATTCATAAAATAAATCATCTTATTTAAAAAATATCATTGAAATTGGTTTGCAAAACGAATACCTAACGATCACAAAATTCTCACTGCTACATGTATCAATTTCTTAAGAATTTTTTAGTGTTTAAAAAATATGAAAATATTCGTGTAAGTAAAATAGTACAATTTAAATACTATGACGAAGAAGAATTGCAATTTGAAGTTATAACGCCTCCATAAAAAAATTTATCAAATTTAAAATACAGGCTATTACACCTTCCCAGTAACGGGCACTTGACAGATCGATTATAGATATATAATCTTGAGCTAAGAAGCATAAATGATTGATATGTCGCTTGGGAGTATCATGATACTCAACATGATTACATTAGAATGATATTATGTATGTAATGGTTTGATATATGCATTGGTTACATTATAAAAATTTATCATATGAAACATAACGTCTCATTGCTACTGTGATATAGTGAACTATATGTTACTACTACCACCTTTTGGTTGTTCATACTGCTTGCTCCACTTCTTTTGTCATTTATGTTTTACTAAATAGATATTACTTGTTGAGTTTGATTTATTAAACTCATTCATTGATACTTTTACATAGCAAGTCATGTCATAGTGCCAGAAGTATTTCTATCTGAAAAGTAGCTATCAGTAATAGACTATATTTTGTAGTAGACCTTTATATATTTGCTCTGTGAGTTCGATAATTTCTTTCTTGTTATTTGTTTTAGTTATATTCTTTTGCTTGTATCAGTACTATTATTTTGATGTACTGCTATGTAAATTCCTATTAATGAAATGAATGGATATATATTGAAATGAATATTTACTTTATTTATTTTTTAGGTATTAGGTTATATTATTAATTTATGTATTTTTCTCTTTTATAAGTACAAAATATATATTATCGTCTTCCAAATCCGAGGCGTGACAATATATTTGCTCCCACTGATTTTAATATTATATATATAAATGTTCTAAAAAATTAAATATAATTCTTTTATAAGACTCGGTGGTATTTATGTAAATCCCCCAACTTAGCACTTATCACAACTAGGACGAGGCAAGCGGAAGCAATACTGGAGAATGGAGCTCGCCCTCTGCTCTCTAATCCCATCCTTCTCCTCTCTGTCCTTCTCTTCGAACATCTCCTCCTCAAAGACGACGCAAACCCTCTCCATCTCTAGATCTCGCCTCTTCTCCGATGCCTTCCCTCTGCGGAAGAGCTTGTCCCACTCCGCGATAGTTGCCTCCTCTACATCCATGGCCGCCGCCTCCATTTCTGCGGTGCCCTACCTTGAGGGAATGAGCCTGGAGAAGTACGTGAAGTCGAGGCTTCCAGGAGGATTTGCGGCTCAGAAGATCATTGGGACCGGGCGGAGGAAATGCGCCATTGCTCGTGTAGTCCTTCAAGAGGGCACGGGCAAGTTCGTCATCAATTACCGTGATGCCAAGGTTTGCAATGTTTCATACCCTTGCTGTTTGTAATATGTGCAGTTATAGGCAAAAATGTATATCGCTTGTTGATTGGGGGGCGCTGGATTTATTTCTAGATTTAAATGAGCTTTGCAACCGGAGATTCTAGGAATAGACTGAGTAAGGAATTGATAGTTAGAAATACTTTGCAATACAAATAGAGGGGTGAGACGAAAGATGAGAGCCGCATATCTTGATTTAGGGCATCTCCAACCAAAAACCCCATTTTTCACGGCAAAATACAACAAAACTTCAAAATGCGGTAATTCTGCTCCAATCGAACTCCAATTTGCAGGCTTCCGTCGTCGTAACCGTCATTCTCCATTTCGCAGGTAAATCCCGTTGAGACATAAAAATTTAGCTGGCGAACAAACAAATGCCGGAGAAAAAGGCGTTCGGTTGCGACGTTTGAGGGCCTCCATTCGGTTGTTTGCCGAACGACTGGAGATGATTTTAGAATTCCTTATAATCTTTATGGAACTAAATGCCAACCCTCTTTCCTCTCATTTAAGCCCCTTATTTTTTTAAATTTATTTAAGTCCCATTTATTTACATACAAGGTAATTTTAAGTTATACTTGTAGTATATAGCATTGGTATGGTCAAGACTTCCCACAACTAAGTGGTTACTTAGCTCGTAACTAGTTTTATTGTGCCTAAAGACATAGATCCCATAGCGTGAGATAAAATTTGAATTCTAATGGCTTGGTGCCTTTTATAGATCGGGCTCGACCGCTCGATTACTAGTTTCCCATGCTATGGTTTAACCCATAACAACCGAGCTTGATATTTCTTACATATAATAAAATTGAATATATTATTCAAGAGATTAATTATGGACATTGGATGATTATTATGACTTTGAAGACACTAGATCGGGGCCTTAAAAACTATTTTGTGGCAATGGCTAAATGATATGAATTTGGGCATGTTTTATGGTTTGCAAGTGGAAGGCTAAAGTAAGTTGTGGTGGTAATGAGTATATATGGCTATTTGGTTCTTCATGCACATAATTTATATGTAAGAAGTTTGGCTTTTGACTGTGGACTATTATGTTCAAGTTAGTAGGAAGTGAGTAAATGCTACAACTAAACAAATACATTGGAAGTAACTTGTTCTCCCACTTTCTAAATTGGAGAAGTGTCATTTCCTTCATTTGTGAAAAACAAAAAGGCCATTGATGAAATTATTGTACCTGAAGTACCAAAAACGATCTTGGAGCTTGTTCCCTCTAATGCAAATTCTTTAATCTTACTTTAGTGGTATGTTATTCAATCATAGAATCATAATGGTAATCTCAAATTATCATTTCATTTTTCCATATTAGGTGGGATTAAGCTGTGAATAGTAGTGGTGGCTAGCAGACTAAACGGGCCAAATAAATGTTTCTTCATTTAATGTGATAAAAATAAGAATGTTCACATGAACGTTTGGTATAATTAGGCAGGACATAGTATGATATTATCATATTAAAAAAAACAGTGGGAGTAACACCTTTGAGAATAAGGTAGTAGCTAAGGACCTTATGTGGTTGTGGAACATTACAAGAGGTGGTTGAATATGCATCAATAAGATGAATGTATATAATTAACCTGGTAAAGTAAAAAAGAGAGAGTATAATACGTTGGATAAAAGTTGAACAACATGATTTGATGAAGATATAATTAGCACATGAGATAGCGCTTCGCATGAATGAATTGAAACTGAAGATTCATAAAACCGGCCTCAATTATTTGGGATGAAACTAATGATGCGGATGATGTTATTGTGGGGTTGATACTGTTAGTTCACTAATTAATTTTAATGCTCTAATGAACCATTGGCTATTTTGTTAATCAGGAAATGCCTTTCATTACTCATGGATAAATACGATCTACTAAGTGATTCTTTAATGTTAGTATTAAATTATTATATATGGGATAATGTTATGCAAGCCAATTACTTTGAGCACTTACCTGCTTATTGATTATTGTATAGTTTGCTCTTAATTAGTATTCATCGCTTGAAAAATTGATTCATTTTGATTCAAGAGCACATTTTCTTACTTATTGTGCATTAACTTATCTTCAAGAGATATCTTTGTACTTTTCAGAAGTGAGTTGTTTTTTGCCATTCACAATTGTGCTAATAATTATTTAGCTTATTCAAGAGGATACAATTTCGGAATTTCCCTTATTAGACATGATTTAGTATTTTACCACTTTCCCATTTGGCATAACCTAGTCAGAAATACTTTGCAAGTTAAATAAAATGTTGAGATAATAGGAGCAGGATGAGAGTGATATGTCTAGGGTTAGAATTTCTTATAATCTTTATACAACTATATGCCAACCCTATTTCTTCTCATTTAAGCTCTATGTTTTTCCGCACAAGGGAATTTAAAGTTATGGTTGTTGTATATGACCTTGTTATACTTTGGACTTTCTTGCTTAGATTTAGGAATTCCAACAACTGTGTGATTACCTGGCTTAGAACTAGTTGTATTGTGCTTGAAGACTTAGACACCATAGCGTGATATAAAAATTGAATTATAATAGCATGGTGCCTTTTACGGATCGAGCTTGATTACTAGCTGCCTGTGCTAGGGCTTTACCCATAACAACCTAGCTTGATATTTCTAACATATAATGAATTTAAAACTAATATTTAATAGATTAATAATAGACCTTGGAAGACTATTTGACTTTGAAGACAGATCATATTAGGGCCCCATAATTTTTTTTTTTAGTAAAGTTTGAATTATTTGAATTTGGGGTGTGTTTTATTCGAAAATTAAAGTAAGTTGTGGTGGTAATGAGTGTGTTTGGCTATTTGATTTGTTTTTAAAAGAAGGAAGGCGTTTCAAGCACATAGTTTGTATATAAGAAGTTTAGCTTCGGACTTTGGATTGTTATGTTCAAGTAGATAGGAAGTGAGTATATGCCACAAACAAACACATTGTAAGATACTTGTTCTTCCACTTTCTAGATCGCAGAAGTGTTATTTCTTTCATTTGTGAAGAACTAAATGTGATGGTGATGAGGACATCGAAGATCAACGGCTACGATCGTGTCTATTTATTTTGATGTATTTGATTTGTTATTTGTACTTTTCCCTTTCTACCCTCACTTGAGGGCTTTGTCTTATGTTTTCCCTAGGGGCAATTATGTCTTTTATTTTCCTTCATGTATTTAGCTATTTAAGCCTTCCTCCTCCTCTTGGAGAGGGGATGATAAATATTGAAAGGAAATCTTATTTTCTTTGCTTGATCTCTAAGTGAGTTCATGGGAGGAGAGACCCAAGGTGTGGGTAATCGCAATACCCGTCAACCTTTGGAAGAGTCCAAGGTTCGTGGTTTTACGATCTCTTTGTGAGTTCGTTAGCTTACTTTAACCTTATTTGTATTTTGTTGTCATCTCCTTTCTCCCCCACTCACTCCACCACCCCTTCCAGCTTCCCCACCGGTGGCTCAACCTCCTCCACCCAATTCATCTTCTAGCTCCACCACCAAAATCCCACCCACCTACCTAGCCTCAACCCACCATCTAGCCGCCCCCCTTCCCCCTTTGCCGCCGGCCACCATCATAATTTCCCCTCATTATGATGATTTCAATCACCATAATGACTTCCTAATTTAGCTCAAGCATGAGAGGAAAAATTTGAATTCATTTGAAATTCAAATTCGAATTTCAAATTCTTTCCATATAGGGAATCCTAAATTAGGAAAGTGCATAACTCCAAGCTTATTTGAATTTCAAATTAGATTTGAGTTGTCATTCTCTTTCCTAAATGACATAAATTGATTTGGAAGTTACAAATCTCCTCCCCAAATCCCTCCCTCTTTCTCTTGAAACCGCCGGCCCCATTAATGGGTATTACCCATTAAATGCCAATGAAACCTAAGCCTTAATTGGATGGATTTGAATTCAAATTTTCGAATTCAATCCCTCCAAATTCACTTAAATCTGAATTAATTTCAGATTTAGTAACTTTCCCTCATCTCCTTTTCATCTAACCTAATCCCCTCTCAATCAAGCACTTGTTGTCTTGCACTTTTGGAGATTACAATTTGCTGTCCAGAAGATTTCCAGCACCCTACAGCTGCTGTCCATGGAATTTCTGCAAAGATCAGGGGCTGTCCTGCTGTCCGGATACTCCTGTTTGCTGTCCTGAAAGTTCATGGCTGCTGTCCTGAAAATTTCGGCTAGACGAGCTGCTGTCCTGCTCTCCTAGAACCTCCGGTTCGCTGTCCTGAAGCCCCACAGCTGCTGCCCAAAGGTTCCAGCAGGTTCCTAATGCTGTGTCGCCATCCGGAAGGCCTCTATTTGCTGTCCAGATTTTCTGGAAACTGCGGGGTGGTTGTCCAGAACTTTCTAACGTGCCAAGATTGTTGTCCAGAGGATCCTGAACCTCTCTGATGCTGTCTTTCCAACCGAACTGCTGTCCCCTTTCATTTCAACCTTCCAACGACTTACTCGGAGCTCGCATCTCTCTTGTCTTTGGGTAAACTCTTCACCCGACTCTTTTATCTTCGATGTTGCTTCTCAACTGTGGTCTTAATAGATTCATGACGATCACATTAATGCTTCCTCGCTAAAGCCTAGTAATTAGAAGAGTTGAGTGAGGGATCTCTTGTAGTGATTAATCTTATTGTTAGCATAGGGATTTATTGTTGAAACCATCCACGTATGCAACGTTAGATTAAATTGATTGTTTTCTGATTTTAACTTTTATACACGTGATTTATCCTAAGCTCGTCTTACCGCTCTTAGTGTTTTATTGCGTCATTAAATTCAACATTAAGATATAATTATTTGTTCCAGGAATATTACGTGTGCAAATTCCTTAAAGCAATTCATCCATGCATGTACGTTTCACATCAACTTGGTATCAGAGCATGGCTAACATGCTTGAGTTGTGCTAGATGCATCCTAGGAGTTCTCTTTAATTTGTCTTTAGTGGTTTTCATGCATAACATCATTTAGATAGCCTTATTTTCTGTTTTCCTTTTTGCTGTCCAGAAAAATCTGCACTAAATTTTTCTTATTACATGAGCATATCTTGTTGTGTGAGTGCTGCCATCTTCTTCATAGCCTCAATTTTAGTTTGGGCCTCTTAGCCTTTTGTCTACACTTGCTGTCCACTTAATTCCTGCACATATTTGTAACCTTTTGGGCGAGTTTTAGGTAGTAGTCACTTGCTGTCCGCACTCCATAGTCCACCCAAATAGCTTAAATAACTTTGTCCATCTTTTAGCTTGCTGCCCTATTATTTCCTGCAACCTTTGGAGCCTTTAGGAGCTTAGTTTTAGAGTGTTTTGGTGCTGCCCTTCTGTCCTTAACCATCCCAAAACTCATCCTAAACACCTAGACGTCTTCACCAACTGTTTGGTTTGCTGTCCAAATATTTTCTGCACCCTGTAGTTAGTCAAAGTGAGCCTAACTGAGTGTCTAAATGACGTCCCTTACACCCAATCATCTTTGAGTGTCACTTGAAGCTTCCCAATGGACCCGATAAGACTCCAAAAGAGTTTAGATGACATCGTTAACCTAGTGGGTAATATGACTAGAATTATGATGGAGAAACCCGTTGACTATCCCCACTCTACTTACATGTCCCACTCAGCTTATCACCCGAGACCTGAGCCTAGGCCTCCACGACCTCACTTAGAGTCACCTTATCGTGTGCCTACCTGATGGTTCTTTGGACGTTTACTACTTTAGGGAATGAGTTAAACAAATAGATGACTATTTTGAATCATGTCATATCCCTAAGTCCCACTAGGTTAGCATCGCCAAGTCTCACCTTAATGATCGAGCTCTTCAATTTTGGGCAAGATTGGAAGATCATAAAGAGTCTTGCAGTGAGTACACTACTTGGAAAGACATGAGGCGAGATCTTAATTTAAAATACCGACCCTCTACTAGTGACCGTCATCTAGAGCATCACCCTACCTCTTTCGTTGGGACAACCCGTGGACCTTACTGTGGTCAAGACCACCCACCCATTAGTAACATCCGGGTTGTTGCCCCACCCTATAGGTCTTCACCTAACCTTGATGGCCGACCCTTTACTGGGTCTTATGTTAGACCAATCTCTTATGACTCCCCACTTGGACCTACTTCTAGCCATCCCAGTCAACCTTTAGCCTCCCCAGTTCTTGACCCTGCAAGTATGATTATAATAAAGAAAAACATTAAGAAGAAGAGGTTCCCTGAACCTGAGACTGAGTGCATCCATTTCGTGGATGCTAGTGATATCACTAATGACAAAGAATTCTTTGAGGATGAAACAGAAGTGATTGAATCAGACTCCCATAATGACTTAAACCCTGAGCTAGGAAAGTTAGAACCTTTAAACATTGACACCTTAACCCACCCCGATCCTAGTCTCCCCGATTATAAATCTTTGGACAAAGTATGCCTGGATGATAGGAATATGATCTTGAAAGAAGCCAATCTGGCCTTGGACACATTGAATTTAAATTCGGAAGATCCTGATTTAGTCATATTACCTACTGAGTTGACTTTGGAGAATCTTGATGGTAATAGTCTCGAGTCGGAAGTGGTTCAACGACACTTACTACCTGATTTAATTCCCGATTTAATTGACCCTAAACCCATTTATCCTGATTCTATTGAGCATAGTACTATGAGTTCAGAAGATACTGCTTTGGGTCTGAAAGTTTTTTAGCCGAATTTGAGTAATGAATCTCCTTTTGTTTTATTGGAGTCTAGTTTAGGAGTGACTCATCTAGAGTTACATTTTAACGAGTGTGTCTTTCTTGATTGGACTTATCTCTCCATTCCTCGTACCGACAACAACGTTAGAGAGAGTCTTAGCCCATGCTTTAATGTCACCATTCTAATTGTTATGCCCACTTCTGATAGGAATACCTTACCCCATTTCTTGAGTCTCATACCTGCTGGTGACTCTTTGGACTATCCCCTTATGGTAGTGAGTCAGGACCCATCTTCTTATCATATCCATGACTCCTCCAACATGTCCTCTTTAGTCTTGTCCTTCCCTTTTAAGGACAATCTCTCTCCTAGTTGGATGAATTTACTAGATGACATTGTCGACCCTAGGAGACTACCTACGACTTTTACTGAGACTTCCCATAGAAGTACCCTGGTAGCTAAGAATGTCTTCATTGCTCCCCCTACACCAATTCCTTTAGACCGAACACTTTAGACCTTTTTTTTTCTTATGACTCGTACACCTTTTCTAGCTGTGTTCGTGTGAGTTAGTATGTTGTTGTGCGTGTGTTTTGTAGTCCGTTGTCTTTCCAAATTTTCTTTGTTTAAAGTTTGTGTGTGAATCTACTTTTCATTCATCTTGCATATCCAATCTCTTGCACCACTTCATTCTCATATTAGTTATCTTGTTGAGTCTTGAATTTTAGACATATGAATTTGCATAGCACATGCTGCATTTACATCGCATCCGCATGACATATTTAAGGAAATTGCACACCTAATTGAATAGAACAATAATAATTATAGACTTTATGCTGAATTCGAAAACGACAATTTAAAGCTTTTGAGGTTGGTAATTCAGCGACGGTGCGGATTCGTCCGGCGCGGTTCCCACAAGGAATTGTAAAGGAATCACATGCTAGAAGTGCGAGACCAATTAAAACAGTCAAGAAAATCATTGATAGCGCTTACGTGGTGGCTCTGCTTGCAGAGTTCAACATTTATCCCTCTATTAACATAGAAGATTTAGTAACCTATGAGGGTCCAGATTTAACCCACCACCCCACTTCAAATTGAGCCTTATGTGATCTCACCCTGTGAGAACCCCAGCCTACCTCCACTCCCCAAATATTCCTAAATTACCTATAGCGGAGAAGGTTGACATGATTCCAAGTGATGACATTATTTCCACAATTGAGGGTGGACGAAGAAGATAACTGATGAGGTGGAGAGGTACACCAGAGTCAGAAGATACATGATCAGAGCGCAAGGAGATACAGCTGACCGAATTGGATACACAAGAGTTCTTGAGACACCCACTCGACGGAGTCGAGTTTTCTCCCACCTGGGGAGAATGATGAGGACATCGAAGATCAACGACTACGATCGTGTCTATTTATTTTGATGTATTTGATTTGTTATTTGTACTTTTCCCTTTCTACCCTCACTTGAGGGCTTTGTCTTATGTTTTCCCTAGGGGCAATTATGTCTTTTATTTTCCTTCATGTATTTGGCTATTTAAGCCTTCCTCCTCCTCTTGAAGAGGGGATGATGAATATTGAAAGGAAATCTTATTTTTCTTTGCTTGATCTCTAAGTGAGTTCATGGGAGGAGAGACCCAAGGTGTGGGCAATCGCAATACCCGTCAACCTTTGGAAGAGTCCAAGGTTCGCGGTTTTACGATCTCTTTGTGAGTTCGTTAGTTTACTTTTACCTTATTTGTATTTTGTTGTCATCTCCTTTCTCCCCCACTCACTCCACCACCCCTTCCAACTTCCCCACCACCGGTGGCTCAACCTCCTCCACCCAATTCATCTTCTAGCTCCACCACCAAAATCCCACCCACCTACCTAGCCTCAACCCGCCATCTAGCCGCCCCCCTTCCCCCTTTGCCGCCGGCCACCATCATAATTTTCCCTCATTATGATGATTTCAATCACCATAATGACTTCCTAATTTAGCTCAAGCATGAGAGGGAAAATTTGAATTCATTTGAAATTCACATTTGAATTTCAAATTCTTTCCATATAGGGAATCCTAAATTAGGAAAGTGCATAACTCCACGCTTATTTGAATTTCAAATTAGATTTGAGTTGTCATTCTATTTCCTAAATGACATAAATTGATTTGGAAGTTACAAATCTCCTACCCAAATCCCTCCCTCTCTCTCTTGAAACCGCCGGCCCCATTAATGGGTATTACCCATTAAATGCCAATGAAACCTAAGCCTTAATTGGATTTGAATTCAAATTTTCAAATTCAATTCCCTCCAAATTCACTTAAATCTGAATTAATTTCAGATTTAGTAACTTTCCCTCCTCTCTTTTTCATCTAACCTAATCCCCTCTCAATCAAGCACTTGTTGTCTTGCACTTTTGGAGATTACAATTTGCTGTCCACAAGATTTCCAGCACCCTACAACTGCTGTCCATGGAGTTTCTGCAAAGATCAGGGGCTGTCCTGCTGTCCGGATACTCCTGTTTGCTGTCCTGAAAGTTCATGGCTGCTGTCCTGAAAATTTCGACTAGACGAGCTGCTGTCCTGCTCTCCTAGAACCTCCGGTTCGCTGTCCTGAAGCCCCACAGCTGCTGCCCAAAGGTTCCAGCAGGTTCCTAATGCTGTGTCGCCATCCAGAAGGCCTCTATTTGCTGTCCAGATTTTTTGGAAACTGCGGGGTGGCTGTTCAGAACTTTCCAACGTGCCAAGATTGCTGTCCAGAGGATCCTGAACCTCTCTAATGCTGTCTTTCCAACCGAACTGCTGTCCCCTTTCATTTCAACCTTCCAACGGCTTACCCGGAGCTCGCATCTCTCTTGTCTTTGGGTAAACTCTTCACCCGACTCTTTTATCTTCGATGTTGCTTCTCAACTGTGGTCTTAATAGATTCATGACGATCACATTAATGCTTCCTCGCTAAAGCCTAGTAATTAGAAGAGTTGAGTGAGGGATCTCTTGTAGTGATTAATCTTATTGTTAGCATGGGGATTTATTGTTGAAACCATCCACGTGTGCAACGTTAGATTAAATTGATTGTTTTCTGATTTTAACTTTTATGCACGTGATTCATCCTAAGCTCGTCTTACCGCTCTTATTGTTTTATTGCGTCGTTAAATTCAACATTAAGATATAATTATTTGTTCCAGGAATATTACGTGTGCAAATTCCTTAAAGCAATTCATCCATGCATGTACGTTTCACATCAGATGGCTTGGGATTTAATGGAAGAATTGAATTCCTAAGCCTATATTTCTCAACCACAATATAGTACACTAGAGCCATATGATAACCCAATATAGTTTAAATAACCAACGAGCATCCCAAATTTTATTTTTCAAAAAGAATATTATACAAATATTCTAGTGCAAATTTTATTTTATACATCAAAACATTAAAACAAGATTACAAAAGTACCTCAATGGAAAATTCTAATATGCTTTCTCCCTATGACCTCATTCTGTTGGGCCCTTTCCTTTTTTAGAATAGAACATAATACAATACGCATTGTCATTCACATCATCATTGAAGCATCAGAGTTTACTTGTATAAGAATAACAAAGTCCATTTATTTTCAAAACATCGTTTCATTAATAAAATCATTCCATTACTAGAATATTTTTTACATTCTACTTATTTCTCCTGACATATATGCATGTCCCGATGCTTATTTATGACTCTACTTCTACTTATGCCTCTTACAGTCAAGATTCACTAGGTGAAGGAGACCATCCTAAATCCCTTATAACTCCACTGCCACTTATGTCTCCCTTAAATCGCTCACTGCATAAAATAGATGAGACCAAAAATAATCTCCCACATCGTTTAGGATAGATGGGACCAAAATCCTTTCCCAGACCATATCAAATTTTAGTCTATACTGGCATTTATCAAATCTTTAATCGACCTCTGATTTGTTGGAGTGTTTTAAGAAAAAAAGTGTTAATCTTTGAACTAGCAAGACCAATGATTGATTTTATGTTTTACTCTTTTTTTCCGTACTGTTACTTCCAAATTTATTATTTTTTATTTGCATTTCTCTGTCACCTCATTGCGTCAATATGTGCTAGATTTCATTCATTGGAGACCGCTTTAAAATTTTAAGTATCAATTCATATTAAGCTATGATTATATAATTGCGAAGTGGGTAATCTTTTTTTTTTGTCCTTTTTTTGGTGGATTCTGCTTTCCCCTTTTTTCTCCTCTTTTTTTTTCTTCTTATATCAACCTTATACTTTCTTTCTCGCATTAAAAGTTTCAATGAATTTCTTCATGATAGGCTACTTTTGTCCCCTTTTTGAAGATTCTACTTTCAAAATTTATTTTTCTCTCCTATCCTCTTGTTTTGATCTTTTATTCAACAGTTCATATAACTTGGTGACTGCAGGAATATCTTCAAGGCAACCCTTTATGGCTACAGTACATAAGGACCCCTTTGGTCACCCTCGGATATGAGACCAACTATGATGTATTCATTAAAGCTCATGGGGGCGGGCTTTCAGGTCAGGCTCAGGCAATTTCTCTTGGGATTGCTCGTGCCTTACTCAAGATGAGCGAAAATCACCGGGCTCCTCTGAGGAAGGAAGGTCTTCTTACCAGAGATTCTCGGGTTGTTGAAAGGAAAAAGGTTGGACTGAAGAAGGCTCGAAAAGCACCTCAATATTCAAAACGTTAAGGTAGAATTTCCACTTTACTATCTTGTTATCATCTATTAGATGTTAATGATCATGCAAAATAAATAAATAGAAAAACAAAAGCTCCTAATGGTACTTCATTTTCCACCAACACCATGATTTTGTCTGCTTAGCATGGAAATGTAGCTCGAAGTTGCAATATAATTAGCAACTGAACTTGAATTTAAAATGAGAGAAGGCTAAAGAATTTATCTAAAATTTATGAGGGTCTAAGGTTTTGTTTGGAATAGATTTCTTATAGTTTTTTAAAACAATTTTATAGTACGAAAATTTTTAGAATTAGAAATTTTTGTACTAAAAAGCTGAGTTAAAAAGCAGTAAGAAAGCTATTCCAAATGAAGCCTAAGCTTCTATAATATAATTGATTACAAGAGAAATTAAAGGTGAAAATTTTAAATTATACATAACTACATAGAATTTTCTTAAATTTAGGCAAACAAGAGCCACTCTCAGTCTTGATTTCCTATTAACAGGATTGTAACTTTGTGGCATAGTAAGGAGAAATTATTGATGCCGAATGCAACTCTATATCTGAAGACCAATCAGAATGAGCTATGTCAATAATACTGAGCACTGCACGGTACCGACGTGGCTCATTCTGATTGGTCTCAGGACGGCATTCGGTGTCCACACATAATAATTTCTCCACAGGAAGGGCATTTCTCTTAAATTAGATATTTGACTGACATTTTCTGGTTAACAATCAATTGTAAAGCTTACATTTAAAAAAAAAAAAAACTGATGAGCGAATCTTTAATTCCAGTTGCTGCAATGCCGGTTATTCGGCTTGCATCTTACATTTTCTGACTGGATGATTATTCTTATGCTCTGTTGTTGTCTTGAAGCAGATTATAATTAGGGATACTTTGATAGTGTGAACGAGGTTCTTCAGTATTTGCTTCCCTTTGGTGTGTAGCCATTTGGTTGGCAAAGTTGTGTTATTTGGGGCTTGAACTAGAGCTTATTCGTCGAGTTTTTAATGTAAAAATGGATGAAATGTTTCCAACTTGTTTCATATTATGTAACTATTCTGTTCAGTGGAGAAACTTTGCAGAAGGGATTAATGAACTGGAAGTTTAAGTTTGACGCAGTGAGATAGATGGCAGCAGCAGTAACTGAATGGGTGTCAAACAATATATGCTCAACTTGTAGCATTACTGTGTCCAAAAAGATATAAAATAGTTGTATTGGCACGCTCTAATATGGGGCGAATTATTACGTCCAGTCACCGGACGTCCTGACACTCAATCCAAACGCGCCACATCACCCAAATACACTGGGTCCCGGTGTATTTTGGTGACATGTCACGTCTGGATTGGTTTCCGGACGAAACCGGACATCGGACGTGCCCTAATATGGACACCTGCAACTCACAAGAGAATTGATAATTATGTACTAGAGAACTATTGAAAATCACTCAAATTTTTAAGATAAATTAAGATTTTATTTGGGAGATCTTTCTTATTGTTTTTTTACTAAAAATTATTTTTAAAAACATTAATAAGGGCAACCAATGGAAACACTTGCTCTAAAGAAATGCTAGGTCAAAATTTTTTATTATATAATGAATTAAGATACCCATGTTTTTATGTAAATAAATATTATATATTTATCTGATTTTGAAAATTTAAGTGAATGAAGTGATTGCAACAGGCCATATTAACAGTAATTTTTGGAAGTTACTCTTAGGCATGAACTCAATAGCTTGTTATTATAAAGTTTCCACCTACATTGAATAGCACCAAAATCATTTAAATCTCAATGCAAACTAATTTTGCTGCTGGAATGGACCTTCTGTAGTCCTGGAATTTTATTTTTACTCCAAACAGATAAGAAAGAGACGATTTAGGTTTTATTTGGGACGGCTTTTTTACTGCTTCTTAAAATAACTTTTTAGTATAACAATAAAATTTTTATACTAGAAAGCTGCTTTAAAAAAGAATAAGAAAGTAATTCCAAACAAAGTCTTAGGCTTCGTTTGGGATGACTTTCTTACTGCTTCTTAAAGTAACTTTCTAATACAACAAATAAAATTTTTATACGAAAAATTGTTTTAAAAAGCAAAAAAAAAATCCGTCCCAAACAAAACCTTAAACTCATCTTTAAAGCTAAAGCAGTTAAGACCTTGCCTGTTATTCAAAGTTCGGCATATCCTCTGATACACAAGCCGCCAAAAACCTACCTTATATATAAAAAAAAGGTATTCGAATATATTTAAAATGCCCTGCACATATATTTATTTGATTTACTTCATATCAAACATTAAAAACATTAAAAAAATAAAAAAAATCTGCATTTTTTTCTTATTTTGCACTTCAAATGCTTGCAACCAGACAACCTCCTAGAGTGTATGTTTGTAGTGAAAATTATTAACAAATATAAAGTAATGTCTAACTTGGCACACGGACAATTACGAGCATCAAACGCAAAGAAATTAGGATAATTTTTATTTTATTTCATTTTGGAGGCCAATTAAGACAAATTTACACATATATCACATACGGAAGATTCAAATTCAAGATCTCTTGATTGGTAACCAAAACTCCTAACAAAGAAAAATCAAAATGAGCTGCAAAATGGGATAATTAACTACAATGCATCAAAGTTAATACACTAACCATTTTTTTAAAATGAGAAACTTCTTTCAATTAAATTGCTGCAAAAGTTAAAACCCGAAATTTTTTTTTTGCACAGCCCCAACTTAAAAATACTTAAGTTAGGAGACCCATAATGCAGAAATATAACATAAATGCAATAAATAAAAACGCAAAAGACGTGTGCAGAAAGTGACATAATAACCTGAATCAACATTCTGCTTCAGTCGAGTAGAACAAATTGTAAGCTTCAATGACCTCCATATGCCATAGAGATTCACGGTCAGGGTATGCCGAGAGATCTACTATCTTATGGACCTGCATTTCAAAAAAGATTTTTTTCCTTTTAAACCGCACTGGACTTTATGCTAGTGGATATTCGGTTGCTTGAAGTCAGGGAACTGAATTTAGTAGATTAATTTTGATTTTCAGATGAAAATTGTATAAGTTTGTTTTCTCAAAAATATTTGGATATCTATATCCAATTAAATGAGCTCTTTTGATGTTTCTTTTACCAAAAGAGCTTGTAAATGTTAAGTAAATCAAACATAAGGGGCATTTAAGGGCACTAACTTCTTAGATAATTGAACTCACTTAAGCCTGAGGATTGACAGAGGCTAGTTAAGCCACCTACAGGACGGGTAGACTTATTGATGTAGGGAGATCAACGAAGAAGCATTTCAAATAAAGCTCCTCAGAGCTAGAACACAAAAATAGTGAAACACTGCTAAAATCTCAAAAATATATTCATACATCTTCCCTCTTACAATTCCTATTTTTATAAGCTAGCAAAAGAAACCTAGAGAAATCAAGAACATTCTAGAATCCTATATCAAACTTGTAACAAACTAATTAATATGTGCCTAAGGAACAATTTAACTAAGATGTTCTGCATCACTTGTCAACAATGTGATCCGTCCCCTTAAAATTGCAATAGCAAGTGCAACAGTTAACGGGCGCTTCCTTGGACACCAATGGAAGTTCTTGCAAATCAATAAACGCTAAGCAGAGGGAGTTAGCCCCTCAGTCTTCCAATTAAGTTCATCGAGGGACCTACCTTGTGCACACTTAGATTTATCTAGGTCAGGTTTATCAAATAATTCTGAGAGCCTGAGTCTTGTACAAGAAGTTGCTAGTCATAAACCAATGTGGAACTTGCCTAAGACCAGAAGTAGTCGAATAAGAAGGCCATTCAATCCTTAGTACTGAGCTTCTTAACTATGAGTGCTTACTATAACACTTCAAGAGTACCACCCTCAAATTAGAACTAAATGAAATTCTCATCTAATGAATAACTACTAGCTAGATTCGTTCGTTACAGAAGAAGCAATACAATACCTATTCATATACTTTTCATACAATTTTAACCTCTGGTATTTCATGAACAGTCGACCTTAGCTCGTACTAATAAAAGAAGGGTCAAAGGTTGAGCATGGGCAGGATACAATTATATTAGATCTTTTTGACCAAAACTTTGTTCAACTAAAATCTCAGATTCTCTCTCTCTCTATCTCCCTCCTTGAACTTAATTTGAAAATGTAGTAACATCTTCATGTTTTTCCATGGACAACAATGGACTCAACCCAACAACCTGAAAAGTATGGTAAGCGAGGAGATGCCTAAAAAAAGAAAGCAAGCGACGAAACATCCCAACAAAAGGTCATTACAAAATGATCGCTAGTATTGAAATAAAAATTTCACTTCTTCCTCTACTCTTACATGTATTTGTCGAATGTGTATTCTTCAACTGATTCATAAGTGTGAATGACTGCTTTAGATGGCGAGTCACCTTATACCAAGATTAGATTTGATTGTTCATTTTGGTTATTTTTATCTTTGTTTTTATTTTAATTTGTTTAGCTGGTCGTTTGTGTGTGTAATTGAACTTTAATGAGTAAGATATGTACTAAATATTCTTTTAGAAGTGAGAGCTTAATCAGTCGCAAACTTCTTGTACATTTTCAGAATTTGGATAAATATTAAATTACATTTTGAAATAAAAGAATCATATTTGCTATTTTTGCATTAAAAGTGTTTATTTTTTTATAAATTCATGAGTTGTTAACCCACGAATTGTGAGATTTTTATATGTTTTATTTCACACTCATCCTAACTTCCTTAAGTAATATTAAACTCTTAATCATGCAACAGAGCAATCTTTTTCTATTATCAATTTGTGCAGACAGTTGCAATCTAAAAGACATTTCATATCTTTAGAGTTCAGCATAATAACGGGAGCAGAGAAATTAAAGGAATTTAAAATAAATCAAATTTAAACAGTCATAATTTTAAACAAATTAAATTTGAACACTACTACATATGCTAGAATCAAGCTCAAGCTTGGACATGGTTTCGAAAAATGAGCTTAGGCTCTACCAAGCACCCACTCGGCTCAATTCGGTTTTTATGCATCACTCGAAATATGTTTTAAACTATTGTTAATACCCTAATGACATATTGACATTCTAGTATTTTCAAATTTTCATTGATTGTTTCATTTCATTTGTTTGATTATATAATTTGCTAATTCACGCAAAGAGATTTGTAGAAGACTAACTCCGGTACCTTTTCCAACCTAACTCCTCATTTAGAAAATCTTCATCAGCCCACAGCTTACAATGGCTCATATCACATCAAAGTTGGCAATGGCACCTCCTAATACATAGCCAATACTGGCAATGGTCTGCTGCCCAAATCGTAAGTTCAAACTTTCTCCCCTCCTACACATTCCCCCACTGTCTCACAATCTTCTTTCAATTTCAAATCTTACCTCTAACAACAATGTTTTAATCTCCTTTGATGCTTTCAGCTTCCAAATCAAGGATCAAAGGACCAACCAAGTTCTCCTCTCGGGTCCATACCGTAATGATTTGTATCCACTTCAATCCCTTCCTCCTCAACAAGTCCACCCAGCCATCTCAACTGTGGTGCATTCTGGCATTTAGCATCAGCATCTGGGTCACCCTCACCATCAAGTCTTGGCTAACAACTCCAAAGCAATCAAAATATTTCAATTATTGTTGCTAGTGTTTCTGCTTGTCATTCATGTAAGACCTCTAAAGGTCAGAAATTATCCTTAGTTAAATCTAGTTGTCACACTAGTTTGCCGTCACAACTAATTCATTATGATGTATGGGTCCTTCCCCAGTAACTTCCACTCAATGCTATAAATACTATGATGTTTTTCTTGATGATTTCTCCCGCTTTGTGAAATTTTTCCAATGAAAACTAAATATGAAATCTCCCACAACTTTATTCATTTCAAAACATTTATAGAAAACTAACTACACTACAAAATCAAATGTTATGGAGCTAATGTCTCAACAATAGTCTTCATAACTTTCTTACCACTCGCAACATCAACCACCATATTAGTTACCATTACACTCCTAAACAAAACGGCCTTGCTAAACTCAAACATAATCATATACTTGAAACAACCCAAACCTTAATTCATGCAACCAATCTTCCCTATCATTTTTGGCCTGACACAATTCTTACCACAATTTATCTCATCAACATGCTATCCTCCACTACTACCAAGAATAAATCTCCTTATCAATTACTCTTCAACTAACAACCACAATATTCTCTCATCCACATCTTAGCTATGCATGCTTTCCATTGTAACCCACTCCTTATCGCCACAAATTGGCCCCTTGCTCACCTCGATGCATTTACCTATGCTACTCTAACAATCACATAGGATACAAATGCCTAGACCGCAAACAAATCACATAATTATATCTCGTCATGTAAGAATCCCATTTTCCTTGTCTTCATGCTCCTCCATCTCCTCCACCCACTCAACTTCCTTCCAATTCATATTTACTTATTCCCACCTCCACGACTCATCTCAAAACTTTTATTCAACCACTATTCTCTACTACTCAGACCTCTCCTTCAACTCCCATTACCTACTTGCCCCAATATTTCTCATCCATCTACTCCTCCACTCCTCATAACTCTCCAATTGCCACGCCCAATCCATCTCCACTAGCCCGTCACAACATGGTTACCAGAATCCAAACCTAGTCACAAAAATCTCACACATTATTAAATATATTTCATCTCACATTATTCATACATGACCCGACCTCCTACAACGAGGCCAACAAACATAAGTATTGGAAAGATGCAATGGCTGTTGAATTTCATGCCTTGCAATAGCAAGACACCTGAAGCCTAGTCCCCCAACCCTCATATCATGCTATTCTCGGTTGTCACTGGACATACTGCACAAAACGCCATGCCGGCGGCTCCATTGCACGCTACAAAGCACACCTTGTTGCCCAAGGAAACTGTCAACAACCTGGAATTGACTATGATGAAACTTTAAGCTCGGTGGCCAAAATGCCCTCCATTCAAACTCTTCTAAAAGTTGCTTTCAATCGCAATTGGCCAATTCATCTATTAGACGTCTCCAATGCATTCCTATAAGGTACTCTCCAAGAAATAGTATATATGTCACAACCTCCAAGATTTCAAGATTCACAACATCCAAACTACATATCTCTTCTCCACAAAATAATATATGGTCTCAAACAAGCTACACGTCAGCAGTTTAATATATTTTCCAAGCATCTTCTCTCCCTTAGATTCACCCAAAGTCATGTCGATCTGCTTGATCCCCTCTCTTCTCGTTCTTGCAACAAATTAGGTTCTCCTCTACATATTTTTTTTTATGGAGATGACATTCTCCTCACAGGAAACAATTCACATTCCATCTCCAAACTCATTCAAAATCTCAGCCATAAGTTCTCTATGAAAAATCTTGGGTGGTAGACAACTCATTTCTTAGGTATCCACATTCACCAAACTACAAAAGGGCCATTTCTATCTCAAGAATCCTATGCCAAATCCATACTAGATAAAGCAGGTATGTCCTCCTATAAATCATTATCCAAACCTCTATCACTACTTCCCCATTCAGCCTAACACTATACCACCACCTCACCGGTTCACTTCAGTATCTAACAATCACCTATCCATACATTTCCTTCGTTGCCAATCAACTTTGCCAAAACATGCATCAACCACTTCCCCTTCGTTCTCTCCAGCTCAAATGCCTAGTTTGGTACATCAAGGGTACCATAGATTTAGACTACTAATCATCAAAGGACCTCTCATTCTTCACTCCTCGGATTTTGATTGGGTGAGTGATACCATAACAAGACATTCAACGACAAATTATTGCTCCTACTTAGGATCTAACCTCATCTCTTGGAGTGTCAAAAAGCAACTAACAGTTGCACGGTCCTCCACCAAAATAGAATATCGAGCATTGGCAACAGCTGCATCTAAAATAATATGGTTTCATCGTCTTCTTCAAGACTTTCAAATTCCTATACCATCTCCAACTGATCTCCATTGTGACAACACTTTAGCGATATCACTTGCTCACAATCCAACATTTCATGCTCGAACTAAGCATATAAAGATTGACTATCATTTCATTCAGGAGCATATTCAAACCAAAGAAATTCACCTTGTTCCAGTTCAGTCTCAAGACCAACAAGAATACATTTTAACTAAGCCGCTCTCCATCATAGGATTTAATCATCTTCGGGACAAGCTGACGATCAACCACCCACAGTCACCTTGCAGGGGGTAATAGCCACAGCCTTGTCTCCACCACATAACAGAGACAGCCATCTCTCTATGATAGCAGCCACTACTCTTACATTATCATCCCACCTTAGGATAAAAACTACTGTAAACAATCCTGTCCATACATGACTACATGTGTAGAGATAGCTGCTGCTACCAACCTTATACTACAATAACCAAACTACATATACACCATATACTTGTATACAGGGGATGAATCTGATACGAAGCATAGTAACTAACTTATCTCTGTTCGTCATCTCTCTTGCGGTATTTCTCAACCTGTATGCTGTTCAGCTTCTACAATCTTAACATTCTCACTTCAACTACATTCCACGTTTCCAGGCATGTCATGCAGAAAATTACATGAAAAAGATACCTTGATCTGAGGAGGATCGCCAGCCACGTAGAGCCCAACAACCATGATATACATCCCTGAATAGAAGAAAAAGAAATAATTATCAAAACAACTCGAATGAAAGCAAAAGAGAAACAAAAGCAAGCGAATAGAATAGAGAGGACAGGGCGTTCGTCTGTGCTCACCCGACTTCCATCCCAGGGTCATGAACTCGGCTTGGACGAAGAGCTCAACGACACCACTACCGTCATCGAGGAGGAAAATCCCTTCGTCAGGCCCTGAAACCACAACGCCCTGGCGACGAAATCTAGGGTTTATGAAGGCGGCGTGTAAGAAATTTGGAAGAGGGGGTTTTGAGGAGATACTTGACACCAAGCTCGTTGGAAGCGGATGCCATTGAGGGTCATCGATGGAGGAGAGGAGGAGATCTGGCGTGCATCCTTTAGCTGACAGCAGAAGAGCTTCAGCGCCGCCAGGCTGTAGTCCATTTGCCGCAATGGAGCTTCGCGGCCGCCGGTGGCAACGTCAACCCGGTAATAGCCACTACGTTATTTGGGCGGGATTATTGGTGCAATCTTATATATTATATTCCAGAATTTTAACATTTTTTTTAACACTTCTTAATTAAAGTTATGGTATATATACATTAAAAAAAATGATGTGGCGCTTCTTGATTCGTCCAAATAATTTGAACCAAAACCAATAACCCATTTTGATTAAAAAAATAGAACTTTTCAATTATAAAATTAATCTTAATTGATAAAAACTAAGATGATTATACCAACATGTAGAAGAATTTCAAGAAAAAAAAATTAAACGGGTAATTTTCGGATCAAAATCAGATTCACAAGGTCAACATAAATTAAATTAAACGGGTCAAAATTTTTGACTTGAGCCTGACCAGTTTATTAAGAACTTTTATTTGGTCCGGTGAACGTACGCTCCTCTACGTTCGGCCACCAATGTTTTAGCGCCACGTAGCATCAAGAAAAGTCGTCGACCCGACCCGCTATTTTTTGGGTTCTCGCACGCGCATTTTTTTAAATCATTTACGAGCCGCTAACCAAATACTGAGTTGTACCGAGTACCGAGTTTTTTCTTGCAATACCGAGTACCGAGTTTTTCTAGCAATACCGAGTACCGAGTTTTTTCTAGCAATACCGAGCAAATCCTGAACAAATAATGAGTTGTACCGAGTACCGAGTACCGAGTACCGAGTTTTTTCTAGCAATACCGAGCAAATCCTGAACAAATACTGAGTTGTACCGAGTACCGAGTTTTTTCTAGCAATACCGAGCAAATCCTGAGCAAATACCGAGTTGTAGAAAAACTCGGTACAACTAGGTATTTGCATGATTTTGGTCTCCACATAGTGGTATTTTTCGTTTTTGCAAAGCAATACCTACCAAATACTGATCAATACCGAGAAAATCGCGAACTTTCGGGTTCCGCTACGGGTCAAGTCGTCGGGCCGCGTGGTAAAGAATAAGAACACGTGGCGACATGTTATTGGCGGCCGAAGGTAGCTCTACGTCAGAGGACGTAATAATTGTTCGTTTATTAAACGATCAATCCAAACTCGAATTTTTTGGAACAGATCATTTATTGACATCGTAAGGGACTGTTTGGTAGCAATTTTAGGCCAGATTTGAGCAAAATCCAGCTAAACAGCCTAAAATGCAAAACCGAATCTCACAGCAAATGAAAGCTGCCATTGAGATTTCCACCTTTGCGTGCTAAAACCTGGATTTCCAAATTAAGCTCCTTTGAAGTCGCCGGCCTGCCGCCCTAGCCACTCTCATGGCCACCGCCGACCTTCATTTCCCGATTACACCGAACGTATGTACGAGATTCATGCTTTTCTTTTTTTGTGAATTTCCGATTTCGATTTTGCATTTGTTTCTTGAAGAGTGATTTTTTTTATATGATTCTTAGATTTGACATGAATAATTGTGGCAATAACTTAGGTGAAACCTAAATGTTATACAAAATTACTCGAGTAATAAAAGTTCTGCAACGCAAAAACTATCATTTGAATGATCCAAAATGATAGAAAATTTGGTAGAGGGACTAAAAAGCTACAACAAATGCATTCTCTCAACATAAGAATTTAGAAGCCATTGATTTAGAGGCTCACCACATCCTACAAAGCACCCATTATTGCTATTGGCACTGAAAGGAAACTGAAAGAGATAAAGCAGTTCCTCTACAGCCTGCCTAACCAAAGAAGAACCTGTAACCCTGCTTCTCCTCCCCCATCCAGTTATGATATCGATCCTCCACGGCTTAACGCCTGCGTCAAGAATCCGCCGCTGAAACCCTGCCAATGTTCTCGACAATGCAGTCACCGCCGTCCCTTCCGACATTACATGGAGATTAATAAGCCAATGAGATTTGCTTTTCTCCCTTAACGATTCAGGATAAACGTTTCTTTGTGCGGCGACTTCCCACACAAATCCAGCTTCCTCCTTGAGCCCAGACTTGTGAAGGAAATCCACAACAGCATCGACAAGACCCCTCTTACTTTCCCTGTCCTCGCTGTGCATCAGATCAAAGAAATGGCTTGTATGATTCCTCACATTCTCCCCGCTTGGCTCAGCATTTGGTAGAGATGAAAGGAAGGAATGAGCTGGATGGCCCGTGATGGCCATTAACTCGCCGCACAGTACCATCTCTGAGTTGCAGCAGCTGAGAAGAAGAGTATAGGTTTGTAAAGATGGCACAAGTCCAATACAAAGCATGTCTTGAAGAACATCACGAGCCTCAGTGAAACGATGCGCTCGAAGATATGCACTCAATAGAGAGTTACATGTAGGGACATTCGGCTTCAAACCTTCCTCAATCATGGCGAAGTACCATGCGCAAGCTCTCTCAATGTCGCCGGCTTTACCCCACAAATCTACCATAAGGCAATAAACAGGCTCATCAGGTACACAGTCTTTCCTCATCTCATTAAAGACGACTTCAGCTTCCTCGATACGACCGCAATGACCAAGAGCTTCCATGACTATGTTGTAAGTCACCTGATCTGGACGAAAGCCAGCAACTTGCATATCTCTGTAAAGTTTAACTGCGCTGGGATAATTTCTTGCCTTAGCTTGCAGAGCTATCATGATATTGTATGTGACAAGGTTAGGAACACAACCATTTTCAATCATCTCAAGATACATCTTCTGAGCAGCGGCAAGTCGGCCACCTTTGCCGAGGCAGTTCACCATCACACTGTAGGTGAAAGTGTCAGGGGAAAGACCCACCGCTTGCATTCTCTGATAGAGGTTGAGGGCGACATCAAGAAAGCCAGCTTTTGCGTGAATATCAATAAGAGTGCAGTAAGTGACCAGGTCAGGCTCAAAACCAAGTTCTTGCATTTCATGGAAAACTCTAACAGATTCCCCAATGAAGTTGGCTCGACCATATGCGTGGATCATTCGATTATACGTGACAACAGTGGGCAAACATCCATCTCTGATCATTTCTCGTAGAAGTTCTCTCATGGCATTGAATTGTCTGGCTTTGCCGAGGATGCCGATCATGGTGGTGTATGTGTACTCATCATGCTTGAATCCGGGTTGTCTTTTTAGCCAATTGAAGAAGCCAAGGGCAACAGAATGATCAGACAACAATTTCAGGACTTGGTTTGCTTGAAATGCATCCAGTTTGTGTTCAAGATTATTCAGAGAAACTTCGGCCATAGGACCCCATTTTTGCTGCTGCAACACGCGATAATAATGTTCTGTTGTATGCAAAGAGTTTATAGGATGCTTGGAAGACTGTAAAACCACAGGCTGGAATCTTGAAGATTTTGAAGGTTGTGAGAATTTATGAGCGTATTCGTGATTATTAGGTGCCACTACTGCACCATTTTCTTCTGAGAATCTCCCAGCTGATTTTGCAACTGAAAATAAGCCATTTGGATATAATCTTTCATTCTCTGCTACAAAATTTGAGTTTGTGAACTTTGACTGTGACTTCTTCATTTTCATGGCCGTCGAATGGCTGTTCTGCTTAGCTCGAATTGTACTGGACTTTTCTGGTACAGTAGCTGGATCAGTATGAACAGCAGAAACTGAAGTAGGCCCACATTCTGTGTTGGTGGAACAGTTTGCCTGAACCTTTGTGTACTTAACTCGATTACGAGGCTTTTCATAGAAAGATTCCGGAGTTGCCGTTGGCGGCTTAGAGTCAGATTTGCAACACTTTGTATCAGAGAGAGCTTGTTTAACTGCAACTGGGCCATTAAAACTTACCATCTTACTGGTAATTGGATTGCCAGCTTCACCTTCGTGATCATCTCTGACCTTAGATGGAAGTGGCAAATCATTGCAAGAAACAGCAACAGCATTTATGTTCAGCTTAACCTTTTCATTTACAGCATTTACATCTGATCCTAATGACGAGATAGGCGTGAAGACTTGTGTAGCTGCTGATGGGAATGAGGAAGCCTTCGAAGCTAATTGAATGGTAGATCCAAATGCATTTCTGAGACTGGAAGATCCTGTATTACCTGTACTAGTTACAGGTGAAGAGAAGACATGAGATTTCTGTTGCTTAAGTAGGACATCAGAACTTCTCGAAGCATGTTTTTCATCTTCTGAGGAAGAAATAGGGGCACCATCAGCTGTACCATATATTGGGCCACTTAGATAAAAAGACCTGGCACACTGTGAAATTTGGCTAATCTGCTTTGCCCTCAACATTTTAGATGAATTGCTTGATGTTCATATATGAATTTATGGATGTCTGCAAATGAATTGAAATAGACGAAACTCAGCATCAGGGAGGTAAGTTAACATTTCTTCTTAACCAAAAAAAAAAAACCTCCAATAACTTAAGCTTCATTTGGGACAGCTTTCATACTGCTTTTTAAAATAGCTTTTTAATATAAAAATTTCAAATTCAAAACAATTTTATAATAAAAAATTATTTTAAAAAGCAAGAAGAAAGTCATGCCAAACGAAGCCTAAGTTTTTATTAGAAGTAAAAACTTTGCTCGGACTAAAAGACTACAATAAGAGAAATAAATTTAGTAAAAGAAAATAGTTCAAGTAGGAAATTGCATTTCAAACTTCCAAAGCAAATTAGCTTCACCTTATCTAAAGCATGTTGAAGACGTTGATAAATTAATTATTTTTTTCAAAACAGCAGTGGCTATCAAAGCATCAAATTAACCAAACTGACTCACATCCTAAATTAAAAACATAATACTTGATTTGGTATTGAACTAAATGGCAGCAGCTTATCTATTTCCATTGTTTTCCTCTTTCATAAAAATACAAACCATCAATTAAAGAAACCAGCAACAGTAGTGAGCAATTCTGAATAATAGCTATTGATTATGGCTCTTACAAGAATTCAAAAAAAAAAAAAAAAAAAAGAACCAGATTTTTCGGCAAACAAATATAGATGGAGAAAGCATAATATATACGAATAACGCAAGGCAAGTCGATCCCATTCAAGAAGTCTGGAACTTAGGCTTCATTTGGGACAACTTTTTTTATTTCTTTCTAAAGTAGCTTTCTAGCACCAAAATTTCTAGCTCAAATAATTTTTGTATCAAAAAACTGCTTTCGAAAGCAGTAAAAAAGTTGTCTCAAACAAAGCCTTAATCTACAGGATAAATGCACCAATAGCTAGGAAACTTGAAAAGCTATATTCCCAAACCAAGTGAAACACTGCCTAAGATAACTAGTTCAATGATCAATAAAAGTAAAATTGGGTACACTGAGAGCAATCAATGAAATTCTCCATAAAATCAAAGTACAATTTTTGGAGCCTCACAGTTAAAGTAGAATTGTTGATCAATAAGTTATATCACAAATTACATCCTTTTGAACCTATAGTGTTGAACAAAAAGGATGGTAAACACCACAATGTTCGCAAAATGCACAACTTTTAGTAATAGGGGAATGATAAATGGCTACTCACATTTAACAGAAATAATTAATCCTTTACAGCATAGAAAATTAGGAAGAGGAAAAAAAGAAAACAAACTTACATTTACCTCAACTCTCAAGCAGAAAAGAAGAAAAAAGTAGAGAAAAATGTCAAAATATTCACTGAATTATTTTATGAGCTCAATTGATTCACTTAAATTCGTAAATATGATTCAAAATAATTCCTTTATTGTATTATTTTGGAATAGAGCTCAGAAATCAAGGAACTATTTTTGGATCAAATTTAATGAGTCAAATGACTAAATTAGACATACATGTTAGTTTGGGACTAAAACAACTGCCCATGAAATCTAAGCATCATTCTAACCTGTTCTTCTCAAAACAAGAAATGAGTAATTTATTTATAAGTTTATTTTGTTCATCATTTATTTATTTTCAAAAATGTGTCACCAAACATGATATCAACACGCATCTAGCTAATGAAATAGCAGGCTAATAATTATGGTGATTGGTTCAGATAACGGATCTGCAAGCTCCTCATTGGTTGTCTGCATTTGTGGAGTACTCAGCATAATAATTTCTTGCAAATAACATGTGAAATATGGCTAAGGAGAATATCATCATCTATAGCAGCATAAATATTTAGGAAGAATAATATACTAATATCCTATATCCTAATATAACTGTGACATAGACCATATCCAACCATTCAAACTCCAAATTGCATGTCAAATAATAAACTACTATCCTATATCCTCATATATCCTCCATTTGCTCCATTTGAACTCCAAATTGCACGCCAAATTCCGGTAGGTGAACAGTGTGACGCTAATATTTGCGTCGAACTATTCACCCACACCAAAAAAATTCTTTGTGGGATTTGCCAAAGAAGTGTGCGAAAGAGGAGAAAAGCAGGCCAAATATGGTTACCTTCGTAGGAAGCGCGCGAAAGAAGAAGAAATGATGTTCGATTGGAGAAGAATGACTGCATTTAGGGCATCTCTAATGGAACGTCATACAAACATATGGCGTTTCTTGTTCGCTATATCCAAGCTGCATTTTTGCCGCTATTTGATTGCGGGTGCACAGTGGTGTTATTTTTTTTTTTTTAATTAGAAAATGAAGTATGGGAAGGAATATACTAGGTATATTCTTTTTTTATGTTAGAAAATGGAGATGGGTTGGAGATAAATTACTGCATTTTGAAGTGAAAAATGAGTTTTTCTGCATTTTGGAGTGGAAAACGGGTTTTTCGGTTGGAGATGCCCTTAAGCTATTTACTTATATCTGCTAACTTTGTTATTACAGATAGCAGGTGAACTATCAAATGAACTAAAAGATACCACTAAAAACAGGATCTCAGGACATCAGACATGAAATGAACCTTAGAAATGAACCTTAATGTAAGGTTAGCAAGAAACACATCAATAAAGAATGTGATAGATGGCAATCATATCAATAACAGACCAATAAAATAAACGATAGCTTGCTTAAAGAGATGAACAACAAGCATTAGCATATAAGATAATTCCCTTCCAAAATTACTTTCACATGCTTAATTATGGGAATAAGAGGTAAAGACATTGGAGAAAATAGACTCAGCAGAGACATGAAAGACAAGAAGATCTGAAACACATAAAATTATTCCATTTGAGAAAGGAACTATGAAAAGGGCCATCAAAATTACTCTGCAGTTCACAAAGTCATTTTAACAATGATAAGAATTTATCAGAATCAAAATCCTAATTATCATATAAGATAATTATTCATGAGTTAAAGAACAGAAAAGTAGGCAATCAGTGTTTGCTCTGAATTATAGGTGACACGCAAAGCTCCAAGTGATTGAGGATGCACAAACAAACACAAATAATAATCAAGTACCGTTGCCTAATGCTAATTTTCAAGAAGATAATGGCTATAGGTAGGAAAAACTAATGCAAACTTTATACATTCTTCAACTAAAAGTCAAATTCAACCATAAAAGAGGGAGCTCCAAGAGAAGAAACAACAAAACAGCTAACAAATGCCATTTTAACTTTCAAACCACCACAAAATAACAAAATTAAAACAATACATCCCTCTAAAACACTAACAACAAAAGGTTCAAACACCAAACTCCTCTTTATTTAGATGAGAAAGTAATCAAATAAGAACACCTAAATTCCTGAATGAAGAACCGAAGTTTCAATTCATCGTTACCAGAACCCAGTTAATGAGAGCTACAGCAATGAAAAAGAGAACCTTACTTTAAATGACAGAGGCTGACTACTTTCAGCCAAATAGCTCGAGAATAATACAACCCACAGTCCCCTCCGAAGCCTCCTTAAGAGTAAGAGATGCCATATGTGGAGTTTCGCCGTCCACCCAAGCAGAGCTAGAGCTGGGCGGCTGCGATGGTGATGAAAACGGAGGAGAAACCACGCCAAAATAAAAAATTAAAAACCCTATTCTTTTTTACTTTTAGATCTCCTGCTTTTTAATTTATAGAGTCGCCCTCCATTTTGAGCCTTTGATTTCATCTGGCCATCTTTGCGACCACGGAAGACGTCGAGCTTGTGAAAGGACGCGCCTGAGTTTCGCGCGTGCGACAGAAAGATGCCATTTTGTCTCCACGTGACATCAAGTAGTCGGACGAAATTGGTATTCGCTGTTTAAGTAAACTGATCGGATTGTTAACCAGCGGAGAAAGCCAGATTTGGCTTCCGCCCCAAGTTACGCAGAGGACCGTTGGATTCCCCAAGATCGAAAAAATATGACTTACCCTAAGTGACCGTTTGACTGGTTCTTAAATTATGTCTTTAAATCGGGTGACTTGACAAGATGAAATCCAACGACCTTAATATCATTTGATTTTGATATCATTAAGGCACTTAAATATTGGATAAGCAATGTATGATCAACGGAATTAATATGAATAGCTTGATGGAATGCTTTAGATTGTAGTCAAATTTATCAAAATCTTTATTTTGAAAGCCTATAAATAGAGCTACATTTTGTACATTAATGAGTTTGAAAGCTAAGAAAGCTAAATAACTCAATTACATTCTCCGGTGAATATCGTCGACGACCACCATCAGTTATTGTTACCACCATCACCTAACTTCTATCAATTGAATATTGTCTCTTGATTACTAATAGCCAAGCCAGTTTTTGTACTTTAAGTATCTACATTTAAACACTCGACTCATATAATTATGCGATATCGTCTTCTTTAAATGGAGAAGAATGAATTCTTATATTTACAATTATATACAATTAATTAAGAATGATTTTTCATCTTCTTGAATTTTCAATATAAAATATTTTAAGTTCTTCCAATTTTTATTCGCGCACGAAATTTTTGTACAAAGCTAAAATATTTAAAATGTAAAATTTTTAGAATGTAATAAGAATGATCTTAATCATAAATACTTCTGATACGTCACTAAGAATTTCTTAGATCGACATGAATCTCGATATGCATTCAAGTTTGTAACTTCTAAGGTTAAATTTGAGGTCATCTGAATTTCACTTTCAGTAAACTTATAGACAAATAAAACGTTTCGAAGAGATGAAATGAATGACGCTTAAATTGGTTAAATCCGAGCCCAAATAGACCCAAATCAATGGCCTGAAGCACATATGGAAGCTTCATTTCACTAATTGGATGGCTAAATAATATCCAAATATATCATGCTTACAGTCGAATCGAGCAGCTCCACGAGACTAATCCAATGAGCATAAGATCACTTAATTCTAACATCTATAAGGGCTTAAATATTGAAAATAGACTATGATCAAGAGGATCAATATAGGATGTCCGATGAACACCATTGGAAAAATTCAAATTACAGACGAATTTTTGGGCTGAAATTTTTCGTTGGACATTCCAATAGATTTTCCTACAGATTTTTGGAGGATTTCCGAAAAAGTATTTTCAACGGATTTCCGGTAGAATATTTCTGGTGGAATTTAAAATTCTCTGTTAAATAATTATAATAAATATTAAAAAATAAATAAATAGTTTTTGATAATTATTAAGTTAAATTAATTAGTTTAAATTGACTAATTAACTAATTTAATAAGTATTGTTAAATAATTTTAATTCCGGCAAAAATTTTAGAATTTTGAATTAAAAATCTTATTATTAAATAATCTTTAATAAAACATTATGTCCAAAAAATATATAAAAAATAGTTATTAATGAGTACTAAAAAAATATTAGCAAACATTATATTTTATGTTTAATTAAAAACTGAACTATAGTTTAAAAATGAACCGAGTTCAGGTCAAGTTATCGGGTCTGGTCAATATTTGACACCCCTACTATCTCCCGTTTACTAAGATCCTCCGACCTCGGTCACACGATAACAATTTCTCCGATCTTGATCACCTGACCACGATCACTTCGACTATCATCACCCGACTACAGTCCCTTCGATCATCATTGTCCAACTACGGTCCTCGAACCTCTATCACCTGACTATGATCCTCAGACCATCGTCACCCAACTACGATCCTTCCTACTTTAGTCACTCACTGACTACAAAATCTTCAGCTACTCTCACCCAGCTATGGTCCTCATACCACCATCACCCAACTACGATCTTTTCAACTTGAATTGCTCACCGACTACTATTCCTCCAACCACCATTGCCTTCCTAAGGTCATGCCGACCACCATCACCCAACTACATTCCCTCCTAACATGTTCACCTGATAATGATCCATTTGTCCACTATCGCTATACTACAATCTCTCCAACCACCATCATCCAACTATAGCCCTCAGACCTATCACCCAACTATGATCCTCAGACTACCATCATCTGACTAAGGTCCATCCAACCTCAATCGCTCACCGACTACGATCCCTTTGACTTTTGTCGCTCGACTATGAGCCTTCAGGCCTCCATTGCTTGTGGACTACTATTCCTCTTTTCATCTCATGCCTTGCGCAAGTCCGACAAAAGAAGAACATTTCTTAAAATTCATTTTATCTTCCTTCCAAAAAACATTTCGGCAATTCAATTCGAGCTGTAGCATTATGAATAGTGCTTTTTAATGGCATTTACAAATCACATTCGTATCGCATAACACTAATAAATGCCAGAATTTAAGTGTGCCTATTACAATTATTTATTTATAAAAGTATCTCATTATTTAAAATAAATGAATGATTTTTTATAATAATCAAATTACTCAAAATTAAACTATTTTTATTATTTAATTCAAAATTAAGAAATTTTTTCAAATCACTTTCTATTTTTTTATTTATATTTTAATATAAAATAAACATTTTTTATTAGATTTAAAAGAGAATTTGACTATTAACAAAACTTTTTTTTTTGGGACAATTAGACCAATTAATGCAAATTCACACACACATCTATACATAATACTCGAATTTAAGACCTCTTGATTGGTAACCCAAACTCTCAACCAACAGACTAAAATGAGCTATGTACTATTAACAATACATAATGAAGAAAAAAAATAATATAGCTAATCCCACATAATAAAATAAAAAACTAACGTTGTTACTGTTTTATTGTTATTATATATTTTAATATAAAATAAAATTATATTTGATATATTTAATAAATTTTATATTTTATTGAATAATATATAAGATGATGATAGCATGATGACCGACAATAGCTATCATTAAGCCAATTATTTTCTTATGTTTTTTTTTTTTTGGAAATATATGATTTATTTACAACTACATATTTAAGCAAAGTACAAAACTTGCAAAACTTGCAGTGATTTGATGCTAACATTAAGACATAATAACTAAACTAATAAATGTCAAATAAGAAGAGCATATCCTTACTCAGTAGTTCAAAAGCATCCTCTTCAGTGTCATTTTCTAGGCAAATTATTGGGTCAGGTGACCGAACGCATCTCTCCGTTCGGTCGCCAATAGAAATGCGCCATCTGTCAGTCGTTTTTTTAATTTAATATTAACGCTTTATGTCTTGTCAGAGTTAGCGACCCGACCCGATAACGCTATTCATTTGAACTTTTAAGCTTTTGACGCCCTATTTTTTCATTTTGAGACCCGCGAAAGACGCAAATATGTGCTGCTGTAGAAGAAAAAACGAGCCAGAAAATTGCAGAGAAGAAATGGACTGCTCAGTGAAGAGGGAGGTGGAAGAGGGAGTGCATGAATCGGAAAGGATGCATGAATCGGAAGGGCTGGTGCATGAATCGGAATCGGAACATGTGCATGAATCGGAATCGGAACCTAACTTAGCCGGAAATTCCTCTGGTTTCAACATATCGGTAAGTATCTTGAAAAAACGAGTTAGAAAGTTGTTTGTAAGCAGAATAAATTTCTTAAGCAGAAAGTTGACATAGGTTTCAGCTCATTATTCTTAGGATTTTTGATTTTGCGATTTTTAAGCAGAATAAATAGGTTTTGTCGAAAAAGTAAAAAAATAAAAAAATCTAATGTTGTTGTTGCTTAGCATTCATTATTGATTTTTAGGATGAAGATGATAAATAAAAGAATGCGCTATAGTTGCGCTATAGTTGCGCTATGGTTGCTCTATGGTTGCTCTATGGTTGCTCTATGGTTGCTCTATGGTTGCGCTATAGTTGCGCTATAGTTGCGCTATACTTGCCCTTTACTTGCGCTATACTTGCCCTTTCAGGCTGTATACAAAGATGAGACAGAAGCATATGAATGTTTTTGCACTTATGCTCACGATAATGGCTTTAGTGTCCGAAAGGATCATCACAGTTTTTGGCCAAATTCTAGGAAGATAAAATCGAAGGACTTTGTTTGTTCAAAAGCTGGTTTCAAAAAAAGTGATGATCATAATTCAGGGAAGAGGAAGAGATTCATTAGACCAGTTGTCAGAACTGGTTGTCCAGCCATGGTGAGGTTTGTCACTGATGAAGACGGTTACTGGCATGTCAAAAGATTTATTGAATCCCACAACCATGAATTAGCTAGCCCAACCGACCGACACCTTTTAAGATCATGTAGGAATGTTATTGAGGAAAAAGCTGCCGTGCTAAAATCGATGACAAATGCAGGGATTAGAACCGTTGATGCATATGCCTACCTTGCAGAGGAAGTTGGTGGATGTGAGAATGTCGGATTCTCTAAGAGGGACGCCTACAATTTGATTCAGAAGGAGAAAAGAGCAAGGATTGAAATTGGTGACACTAATTCTTTGATTCAATTATTTAAAGATCGACAAGTTGAGGACCACATGTTTGCATGGGATGTTCAATATGATGATCAGGATAGATTGTTAAATTTTTTCTGGGTTGATGGCAGAAGCAGGATAGATTATGAATGTTTTGGAGATGTGTTGATTTTTGATACTAGTTACAGGCTGAACAAGTATAATTTTGTTTGTGCGCCATTTGTTGGTGTTAACAATCATTGGCAGAATATTTTGTTTGGGGTTGCTTTTTTGTCAGAAGAAACAATTGAAAGTTTTACATGGTTGTTTAAAGTATTTGTACGAATAATGGGTAATAAATATCCAACAACAATATTCACTGATCAGGACCAAGCTATGGCCAGGGCCATAGAAGTTGCATTACCTCACACTCGTCATAGATTATGCCAATGACACATATTTAAAAAGGTTCCATCTACAATAGCAATAATAAAGTTAGAGGACTCTTCCATAAGTGTATGAGGTGGTGTGATTCTGCGGAAGCGTTTGAGGAAGCGTGGGATGAAATGATCAAGGAAGGGAATCTTCATAACCATGAATGGTTGCAGGATCTTTATAAGATAAGGAGAAAGTGGTCAACTGCTTTCAACAAGGATTCCTTTTGCATGGGCATTTTATCAACGCAGCGTAGTGAGTGTACTAATAATGTGTGTCATGGCATTTCAAAGCCAACAAGTTCATTAACTGATTGTTTTCTTGGCTTGGAAAAGGTACTGATGAATTGGCGGCGAAATGAGCAAGATGAGGATTACAAATGCAGTCAATCTGAAATTGTTCCCGTGATAAAGAACAGCTCAATATTAAAACAAGCTGCTAGATATTACTCAAGAAGAATATATTCAATTTTTGAGGAAGAATTTATAAAGGCTGTGGGAGAAATGAGTATAGATTTTGTCTCGACTGATTCTTCAAAGTATATAGTCAACTACATAGAGAAAAAGAATCAAAATCATCATTGGGTTGTTCACTTTGATGCAACAGAAGGTAACATTCAATGCAGTTGTAAGAAGTATGAAACCATGGGATTGCTGTGTTCTCATTGTTTGAGGGTTTTTAAACAGTTGGATATGGCTAAATTCCCTGAAAAGTACTTATTACTTCGTTGGTCAGCAAGGGCTCGACAAGTTTTTTATTCAGGTTACTTGCTTAATTCTCAAAGATGTAATAATTTCCAAAGTGGTAGGGGATTCATATTCAGAAATCAGGTGAGCAGGTTTGCATATCAAATGAGCACGGAAGCTCAAGGGAATGAAGAGGCAGAGGAGTTTATTCTTTCCTCATTGCAAGACATGTATAAAAAATTATACTTAATTCTTGGTGGCAAGAAAAGAAATCAGAAGGATGTTGCTAGTTCCCAAGGTGGAACTGCAAATTTGAAAGATCCTCTAAAGCGTAGACCTAAAGGCATATCAAATGCAAGACTGAAAAGCCATTGGGAGAAGAAGAAACGGCCTAAAAGTAAGTTTTTAATAATTTGTTAATTATTTAATTCCTAATCCTAATACTAAAACTCTAGTTTCTTACATATAAGAAACCTTTGGTGGGGGATAATCCATTGGAGGAACCTTCTTCAACACAGATGAACTTTTCAAGCATGCCTGAATGTTTCAGTGAGGAATATATAACCGGCATACCATCATGCCAACCTGGAGCTGAATACACCAAGTTGATGATGGATTTTCTTTCTTCGGAGTTGGAATTTAATGAATTTGCAATGTAATAATATTTATTTGGACTTATTGATTTCATTTATTGGTTGTAATAAAAAATTTTTTATAAATCATGCGCTATAGTTGTTTGATATCTATATGAAGATGATATCAATTATTTATTTGGACTTATGTAATTTGGACTTATGTAATTCATTTATTGATTTCAATTATTGATTTTTAGGATGAATGATAAATAGAAAAACTTAACTTGTTTGATATCTAATTGCGATATACTTGCGCTATAGTTGTGCTATGATTGCGCTATAGTTGCGCTATAGTTGCGCTATAGTTGCGCTATAGTTGTGCTATGGTTGTGCTATAGTTGCGCTATGGTTGCGCTATAGTTGCGCTATGGTTGCGCTATGACTTATTGTTCAGATTTTAGAGAATGCTCATTTATAAACAGAATATAACAGAATATGCACATTTTATACAACAATCAAAAACTATATAAAAACATAATAAAATGCACAGCAAAAAGTATATAAAAATATAATAAAATGTACATTTATTAATAATGGACAATATTTACAACAAGTTACAGATTGTTTACTTCTTTATTTGTAGAAAAAGAAAATATGCTAACTCTGTCCTAAATTTAGGCATATGCTTTTGCCAATCTTTAAGAGCATTCCAGTCTGTTTTTTTTTCTTTGCATGGCCTTTTCCATATATTTACAAACGAACATTCCACAATCGTAGTCGTTTGATTGTGTTGGAATTCCACGAACCGCCTGGACATTCCATTTCGTAATATCGCTTGAAAAGCATCCTATGGTGTCCTCGTGCAAATACTTTATCTGTACGAATAAAACATTATAAAAATTTATAGTATGTATATAAACATAGTAATCAGGATATAACTTGAAATATGAATTTGAACTTACAACTGTATGACAAATATTCTTGTGTTCAGGATTTGATAATGAATCATACATTTTCCAGACTTTCTCCTTCAATTTTCCAACAAGAAGAACCCAATGCTTCTCGTTAATTATGGGTTGAACAATAAGTATGCTTTCTTGAATTGAAACTGGATTAACATGATTGATAAACATTTGATAATCCTGATTGTATGATTTGTAAACCTGCAATAATTCTCAGCCATTAACCTACTCTGCTCAATAAGGAAAAACAAAAGTGAAAAAAAGGATTAAAATATTATTTATACTTACCCTGTACAATGGAGAAATGTACAAGTAACGATGAAATTTCTCAGCCATTAACCTACTCTGCTCAAGTAAAAAGAAAGCAAAAGCATCTACATGGTTATCTGCTAACCAATCATTTGTAAGCAACATGTCAATATCTGATCTTTTTATCTCGATATTTTCAGATTCAAAAATTACGTGTTCCCTACAAAAACAAAGAAAAATTTAATGTTAAAACACAACCTTAAAAAAACTATAGCGCAACCATAGCGCAACTATAACGCAACCATAGGGCAACCATAGCGCAACCATAGCGCAACTATAGCGCAACCATAGCGCAACTATAGCGCAAGTATAGCGCAAGTATAACGCAAGTATAGCGCAAGTATAGCGCAAGTAAACTTACTTTGTATTAAATTTCTTGAAACATTCATCCATCATTCATTGTTTTTCCTCTGTTAGAAATTGCTTCCCTGGATAATCCATATTTTTCAATGCTGGTCTTGTCTCAACTATTATATTTTCTACAGAAATAACCTCTTTATTCTTTTTTACGTATGGTATGATTGGTTTTGATGATCTCTCTTCTTTTTCATCATTTTCTCTTTTTCTCTTTTGAGGTGTAGGTGGAGTTGGAGGTATTGGTTGTTGTGGGGGTATTGGTGATTGTGGAAAAATTTCTTCGGCCAATGGTGGAGGTGGAGGTGGAGGTATTGGTGGTTGTGGAAGAATTTCTTCGGCCAATGGTGGAGGTGTTGGTATTGGTTGTTGTGGAAGTTCTTTGGCCATTGGTGGAGGTGGAGGATGATCTTGTATTGGTGCCTGTCCTGAAGGATACATGTTGTGGAAGTTCACGGATTGGAAGCTGGAGGCAGATGTAGATACATGCGGCTTATCTGGATTGTGATCACACTGCATTTGAAATTCAATGAATTTGTACTTCAGTGAGTCTTGATCAGCCTGCAGTTTCTCCAAAATATCTTCAACTCTATCCAATCTTGCTCCCACATTATCTTGAATTTTGTTCAACATCTTCTCAAAAATTTCAAAATATTTATTCTGAACAGCCTCTAAATCTTCCCTTCTAATGGGTGGCTGTTCAACAAAAGGTTGACTGGTTGAAATTTTTTCGACAGGTGGACGGGTAGAAGGTTTAGTTGGCGGCAGAGATTCAGTTTCTGGAGGTTCATTATGAGGAGAATCAGGGGGAGAGAGAGGAGGAGAGGGAGGTGGGGAGGGAGGTGGGGTGGTGACAATTTTCTTTCTTGCGGAAGGCTTAATTTTCTGGGGTGAATGCAATTTTTGTGGTTCATGACCTGAACGGGTTTCCAAGTTTTGTATGGCAGTAATGTCAGCCCCGTATTTTTCGGCCTCCTCTATGTTCACATTGTCAAGACAAATAAAAATCTGCAAAAAAAAAAAAAAAAAAAAAATTATTAAAGCGCAACCCTATCGAAACCATAGCGCAACCATAGCGCAACTATAGCGCAACCATAGCGCAACTATAGCGCAAGTATAGCGCAACTATAGCGCAATCTTAACATAATTTGCATCAGGTAAAAGAAAAAATTACCTCACTTTTCTTTAAAAATTTAAATAATTTGGTTGCATTCTCTTGAGTAAAGTATAAATCTGTATACCCCTGCCATCTAAGAAAACGTGGTCTTATTTCTGAATCGGTTGGTTTATTCAAAGAAAAATGTTCCAAAAACCAAATCTTTATAATGCCAAAAATAAAAATTTTAATGTTAACATTTAAAAACATTAAACATGTAGAATAACCAGTATGAGTGGAATCTTACCAGTAGAAGAGGAAAAAAGCCATTGATGTAACCCAATGATTTTTGTTGTTGAAACTTCTCAAAAATTGTGTTGAACTCCACAACCATGAAGTTCCTTAAGCATGAAGCCCAGTTAATGGAACTGAACTCACTTAAATTATTTGCTACAGTTGTGAGCCTTCTAGGGGTTTTATGACTATTTAGTGGAAAGAAAAGGTTAGATAACAAAAACATAATAAAGGTCTTTATTTTTGTTGCATTATCAGATAATCTGTCTAAGTTTGACATTTCAGTTTTAATTTCAGTTGACAGAGGTCCATTTAGAGGATCAATCCTCCATTTGATATCAATGCCTCTGTTTGGCATACCTGTCATAAAATTTCAGTTGTTAAAGTTCAAAAAACAAATAGCTATAAAAAATTCCATATTCAAAATATTACCTGTCAACAAAGCAACCTCGTCAGTAGTGAATTTTAGAACATAACCGAGGACGATGAAGCCCTCATCAGCAGGACTCCAGAATTTGAGAACCTCAAAAAGAAGAGGTATACACTGCTGGACTGCGGGGAACCTCAAAAATTGATGAATGTTCAGATTCTTCAATGTTTGCTCCACTTCATCATCAATGATCTCAGCAAAAGCATCACAATGTTTGTGGAAAGAAGTAACATAACATCTAGATGTTACTGGCCTTTGATAGGGTGTCTTCATCTATAACAAAAAGAAAAATCAGAACTATATCGAAACCATAAAATAGCGCAACCATAAAATAGCGCAACCATAGCGCAACCATAGCGCAACCATAGCGCAAATCATAGCGCAACCATAGCGCAACCATAGCGCAACCTTATATTTCGTAATTATTTAGCTTAAAAGAAGTTTAAAATAAAAAAAAAACCAAAAAATTGAAAACCACATTGAACATATATGCTAGTTTTACAACTATTACTAAACCCTAAAACTTAGAAGATAGCGTAAACCTTTCGTATCATTTGCTTCTTCCATTTACGAAGAGAAGAAGCGTGAAAAATCAGAAAATAAATATTTGAAAGGTACATTACATTAAACAAACATTGGTAAAATTATAAGTAAACCAAACCCTAAAATTTAACGGCAATATAACTTTAACACAACGAAAGCGCAAGTAAAGCGCAAGTTAGGCGCAACCATACCTCTTCCTGATTGATGGTCTTCTACAGTATCGTCGTCTACCTCCGGCAGGAATAAGCAAATGCAGAACCGAAGGTAATGGAGGAATCCGAGAGCGGTTACCAGAGCTCGAGTAACAGTGAAAATGTCGCTCAAAAATAAAATACGCGGCGTTTCCATTCTTTCTTCGCCAATAGAATAGCGTTATCGGGTCGGGTCGCTAACTCTGACAAGACATAAAGCGTTAATATTAAATTAAAAAAACGACTGACAGATGGCGCATTTCTATTGGCGACCGAACGGAGAGATGGCTTCGGTCACCTGACCCAATAATTTGCCCATTTTCTATGAGTATTGGGCCATCATATCAGCTCCAGCAACATCTCTCATCACCTTTTAGTAGCTTAGCTTTCAAACAAATTAAATGCCCCAGGCCCCCAACTAACATGTTAAAATATCTGCAGCAAATGCTCTGATTGAGATTAGAAAGCTGATGTCCAATAAGCCAAAAATTAAATATATCATAGATGAGATTAATTATTCTATGCGGACGCCAAACGCCATCCGGAGATCAATCAAAATGCACTACGTCACCCCGTGTTCGATACCGCAACTCGTTACTGCTAACGTGGCGCATTCTAGTTGATATTCGGAAGACTTTCTACGTCGGGTCTCCGCATAGAATAATTTCTCCATAGATAGAGATACAAATGATTAGAAAAGATATTGTTGACTTAGGCTTCGTTTGGGATAACTTTCTTACTGATTTATAAAATAATTTTTTAGTACAAATTTTCTAATCCAAGAAACTTTTATACTAGAAAGATATTTAAGAAAGCAAAAAAAAAAAAAAAGCTGTTGCAAACAAAACCTTAGATGATATGTTAGAAAATGTGTAAAATAAAGAAGCAGCTAAAGCTACTCATTAACCTATATAGTTAGTGATAAGATTAATGATAATGATATGAAATGGATGCTTTCAACAGCTTGATTTAAATGTCAAATGTGACAAGTTAGCAAATGAAAATAATAAAAAGAATAATAACAAGTCTTTATACCATCATGTGAGGTTGAGAGCTGACTAGAGAGTGAGAGAAGGATTTTTATAGAGAGAATGCTAAACTTGGGTAACTTTGATTCAATTTCTATTATCGGCCAAGTTCTAAAAGTTATTTAGATCAAGGTATTATTTCTTCTACCTATCTCAGTTTTCAAAATAAAATTTCTTTAGAATTTTTTTGATTAAATTTATAATTTTTAGTATAAATTTTGGAATAAATTTGTGCACTTCAAACTTTCACCGTAAAATTTTGTGTGTTATAGAGACGGTCATTTTGGATATTTATGTATTTTTCTGAAAAATATTTGTCAAAGTAGTTTGAAAAGTGTTTTATTTTATTAAGTTAAAAAAATAATATTGTGTATAATAAAAGCCTCAAAACAGTGTTATGAATAATCCCTGATAATTTGATAAAATTCTAAAACTGTATGTGAGATTGTACTTAGTAGTTAAATATATTGTTTATCGATAAATCACTATGTAAACATTTTGAAATTTATTCATTTATATTTCTTTTATTGTAATATAATATTATATGTTCTTATTTGCTCAAAATGTGTGATTCTATGGAGTTATGAGGTTGGAGGAAATTTTGATGTTGAATGTACAGAGAGTCATAAGAGCCATAGTTTTTTATTATCTGATATGTGCTGAGCATTGAGAATCAACAAGGGTCTGTTTTTTTTATATGCTGACACAGAGAGTCATAAGTGCCTGAATTCTATTATACATTTATGATCGGAGGCATCAGGGCCTAGAGAAATCTTTTACTTTCTACTATGATATACGAAATATTTGTTTATTTACTTTCAGCGCACAGTCTATTTTCTTAGTTATTTGCTTTTATTATTATGCTTAGTGTGAAATTTTTTTTTTAAGAATTATCTTTACATTTAATTAAATGCATAATAAGTGAATTATTAAAAATTTAGATTGGTGGATGTGATCTACTGAGCTGTTTTGGCTCATACCTATTATGTACTCTATTTCAAATTTTAAAAAAATGGAAAGAACCAGTTGAGTAGCTGAGGATTTATGATTTGTTCTATTTAAGTCTATAGAGGTATTTTCTGATTTTTGGTATAATCATGGCTAGTTATTTATTTGTTTTATTATGTTCTATAGCAATACATTATAGTGTATAAACTATTGTATATTCATTTTGATGATATGAAAAGAATTGAAATGATAGACAAGTATTTTTATTCTATTTATTAGAAGTTAATTATAAGCTCTTTTGTCTGTTTTAAATTTTAAAAAGAGAAGAAATATGAGAAAACTCTCAAAACTTTAATCTTGATTTCGGTCTATCACAAGTCATCATGATATGACTTATTCTATATGTGTGTGATATTAGGTTAGGTTGTGACAATATATTAGACATAAGCTACAAATAATGAATTTTATGATATACATTGGAAGAGACTTATGTCATGAAAGTTGTCATCAAGAGTAAAGAACTGTTGGATATAGATCCAGTTCTTGCCCAGGAACAAGAAGATCTCAAGAAGACAGAGGACAAAGCAAAGAGCTGATCAGTGGAGAAGAAAGTAAAGTAATGTCTTTTCCTATTCTGCCTTCGGTACAGAGTCTAATATATATAGGCTTTAAGATAGCCTCAGTACATGGCATGTTTGGTAATATAAACTAAGTTACATAATATATTTATTTATTATTATTATGCTCTAATACTCCCCCACAAACGGATGGAGCTTGCGATACAGTTAGTTTGTCACGAAGCTTTTGAAACCTTGGTGTGGAGAGCGGCTTTGTAAAAATATCTGCTACTTGGTCAACTGTACTGATCGGTAGCAAACGAATTTCTTTATTTGCAATGTGATCCCGGATGAAATGTTGATCTATTTCAATGTGTTTTGTTCTTGCGTGGAACACCGGATTGTTGGCCAATGCTATAGCTGATGTATTGTCGCAGTACACATCGGTTGGAAGATCTGTATTTATGTTGAAATCTGAGAGAATGCGCCTTAGCCAAATGATATCTGTCGCTGCCGCCGCTAGTGCTCTATATTCGGACTCGGTAGATGATCTGGCCGTGGTGTGTTGCTTTTTCACTGTCCAAGAAATAAGAGTGGTGCCGAGAAAGGAACAATATCCGGATGTAGATTTTCTGGATATGGGGTTGCCGGCCCAGTCCGCATCGGAGAAGGATTGAAGAGTTAACTTACTCTTGGTGATGGGTATACCAAATGACAAGGTTCACTGTATATATCTTAGCAAACGTTTGAGCATAAATATATGTTGAGATAATGGGTTATGCATGTGCTGAGAAAGTAAATTTACGGTATATGCAATATCTGGACGTGTTAGAGTAAGATATTGCAATGATCCCGTTAATCTCCTGTACAAAAGTGGAGCGGCAAGCAGCTTGTCTTCCGAAAATTGGTTAGGCAGCTTAGTACATGAAGGATTAGAAATAGGTTTGCAATTTACCATAAACGCCTGCTTTAGTATAGATTGAGCATAGGATTTTTGTGAAAGAAAATAACTATCTGTGTTGTGTGTGATATTAATGCCAAGAAAAGAGTTAACTGAACCAAGGTTTTTCATAGTAAAAGTGCTATTTAATTGCTGCAGCAAATGAAAGATTGCTTCAGATTTGTTACCAGTAATCAAGATGTCGTCGACATACATGAGAAGAAAAATAGTAGTGTCCAACTGGTGTTGGATAAGCAAAGAAGGATCCGATTTGCTGTGAGTAAAGCCAATAGATAAAAGATAAGATGTGAAAGTGTTATACCATTGTCGGGGGGCCTGTTTGAGGCCGTAGATCGCTTTCTTGAGAAGACATACATGTTCAGGATGAGACGAATCTTCAAATCCCTTTGGTTGAGTCATGTAGACCACCTCCGATAAATTGTCGTGGAGGAATGCATTTGCTACGTCTAATTGTTGTACCGGCCAGTCATTGTTAAGGGCAACCGTTAGTAGAATACGAATTGTCGGTAACTTCGCTACCGGACTGAACGTTTCATTGTAGTCGATGCCAAATTCTTGGTGATTACCCAATGCCACTAGGCGTGCTTTGTAGGTAAAGACAGAACCGTTGGCATGACGCTTTGTGTGATACGTCCACTTGCAACCTAAGATAGGAGCATTGGAAGGTTTAGAGACAAGCTGCCACGTACCTTGTTTTTGCAAGGCAAAGAATTCATGTGCCATTGCTTGTCGCCATTCAAAATGTTTGTTCGCTTCGTTGAATGTGGTCGGATCAGAAGCAGGGATGGAGCTGACTTGTTCATGAAACAAGTTTAAACGTTGGCGCAGTTTCAGTGACCCAGATTTGTTTCTGGTGATCATTGGATGACACGGTACCTGAGTAGATGTTGACTGAGTGATATGGTTGGCATCCGAAGGTAAGATATGTTGATGTGCATCATGGGTATCCGCAGGATTGGGAATTGTGGGAGAAATAATCGGAGAGACAGTGGGTTGAGTATATGTAGAAGGAGCCTACAGTGGTTTAGAGAATTTAGAAACTGGAGTTAGTAAGTATGGAGAGCATTCTGTAGTAGTATTGATAGGCATAGAATTAAATATGAAAACGGAAATGAGTGTTCGTTGAATGTTGTGTGACGAGATATATGAATCTTGTTAGTAGCAAGATCGAGGCATTTATATCCTTTGTATGCGTCCGAATATCCAAGAAAGACAGAAGAAGCTGCCTTCGGTTGAAGTTTGTGACGTAAATGATTTGGTGTCAACGGAAAGCACTCGCATCCAAAGGTGCGTAGATGCCCATAGGTGGGTTTGCGATGATATAACCGCTCATAAGGTGACATGTTCTTGATGGTGGGAGACGGCATTCTGTTTATAAGATACGTTGCCGTCAAGACCGCATCCGGCCAGTATTTGTATGGGACAAACAAATTGAAAAGTAATGTGCGGGTGGTCTCTATGACATGGCGATGTTTGCGTTTTGCCATGCCATTCTGTTCAGGCGTGTACGGACACGAGATTTGATGTCGAATGCCATGTTGTATGAGAAATTTCTTGAGTTGATGATTGACATATTCTGTGCCTCCATCGGTCCTTAGGCATTTGATCTTGTGAGACGTGAGATTTTCAATTTTCGCCTTGAAATTAATAAAAATGTTAGTTACTTCAGATTTATGAATCATAGGAAATAACCATGTAAAGCGTGAAAAATCATCCACAAACAACACATAATATTGGAAACTTTGATTTGAGGTAACCGGTGAAGGTCCCCAAATGTCAGAGTGAATCAACTCAAGGATTTTATTACTACGATTTTCAGATTTTTCAAACAAAAGCTTATGGCCTTTATTGGCCCTACAAGAATTGCAAATAGAAACAGATACAGGTATATTGAGAGACAGATTGCATTTAGCAATGGTTTCAAATGTTCTTTTATGTGGATGCCCCAATCTTTGATGCCAAATGTTGAATCCATTTGCTGTAGCAGCTAGCGCCGTCGACGGAGCACCTGAAGACAGAGAGTTAATCGGATTCAGGCCCTTGTGACAAGGACCTTTAAGTAGCACTTGGTTGGTCTTCAAATCCTTCAAGGTGAAACCCAAAGGATCAAATACAATAGAGATATTATTATCCTTAGTAAGTTGTGAAATGGACAAGAGATTGTAATGTAATTTAGGAATGTGAAGAAGTTGAGAAATATATAGCTTACGAGAAGGTGTTGGAAGTATTCCAGCACCTGAGTGGGCAATCGGAACCGACCGCCCATCCCCTACCGTGATACCATCGTTTCTTGTGTACGGGGATGAGATTTGAAGATTTTTGAGTGAATTTGTAAGATGCGATGATGCGCCAGAGTCAAGATACCAATCGGTATTGGCTTGTTCTGACTGTGCTACCATGGCTTTTGGAGAAGAGTTGCCAGACTTCGGTGCATACTGGCTGTTCATGCGATGCCAACAATTTGCAGCCGTATGCCCTCTTTTATTACAAATCTGACATATGATTGACGACGTGGAAGTCTTGCTTCGATTGTTTGAATTTTGAGGCAGATAGTTGCGATTTCGTCGTGCACGACCCCGGGAAGCATAGAGAGCTGTATCGGGATCTTGCTTGGCTATTGCCCGAGCTGTGTCAGAGGCTATATTCACTTCTTCACTGAGAAGAAGTGAATATAAGTTGTCAAGACTTATAGGAACGAGCATTGTTCTGATTGTCGTTTTGAAAGATTGATAGGGTTGTGGAAGCCCATTAAGAATATACAGGATGATGTCCTCATCGTCCACGGTTGCTCCGGCCGCCGCGATTTGATCTACTAATGACTTAATATCGGTGAGATATTGAGTCATTAATTTGTTCTTCATAGTGATATTATGTAGCTCGTTCTTGAGATGTATCACCTTGGAGCGGTTTGATGATTGAAACCTGCATTCTAAGGTATCCCAGAGATCGGCGGTAGAATCAAGATTTACAATATAGGGTAGTACCGATGCCGATATGGTAGAGCAAATTGCCGCCATTAGATTCTGGTCCGTGCGAACCCATTGTCGGTAAGCTGGATTCGGGATGGACGAACCTTCCGATGTATCCAAGAAACGGGATGGTTGTTGAATCTTTGAATCAAGAAATTGTTCAAACGCATTTGCCCGAAGAATCTTGGTTATCTGCGATCGCCAGAGCGAGTAGTTTTCTGTGGAGAGAGGAGTGTTGACGATGTTTTTGAGGTTGGATACAACAAATTTGAGTGAAGAAGATATCTCCATGACATTTGATCCCGTGCGATCAGTTTGATCACCGAGACTTGAGCTGCTGGAGTCAGCCATTTATTTGCTTCTTCTTTATTCCTGCTCTGATACCATAAAGAACTGTTGGATATAGATCCAGTTCTTGCCCAGGAACAAGAAGATCTCAAGAAGACAGAGGACAAAGCAAAGAGCTGATCAGTGGAGAAGAAAGTAAAGTAATGTCTTTTCCTATTCTGCCTTCGGTACAGAGTCTAATATATATAGGCTTTAAGATAGCCTCAGTACATGGCATGTTTGGTAATATAAACTAAGTTACATAATATATTTATTTATTATTATTATGCTCTAATAAAGAGAATGTTTGGTAGATGTTTGATCGTTTTCTTTTGACTAGGAGAGACCAAAGACCATAAGTTTAACATAAATATGGGTGTTGATATTGTGACTCAAAGTTAGTATTGATGGCATACATCAGCTTAATAAGTGATGTCATGCATAAACATTGAAGGCAACGAAATTGATGAGCATCAACTTTATGATAATGATGTACATCATCCTTGTAGAAGATAGTGTCATTCGACATTGTTGTCAATGGAAAATGACAAAATCTATAGATGTTAGCATTGTTGTCTATGATGTGCATTGCCTTCATAGGTGATGATGTTCATTGATGTTATTGGCAATAGTAGGTAACAAACTCAACAGGTGTCGGTGTTGGTGTAGATGACATGACGATAACATGCATTGACACAATTAGCAATTATAGGCGATGACATCAATGAACACTGATGTAGCCGACCGATGGTGGTTAAAGAATTATAGTTGGGCAATGGTGGTTGTAGCACAACTGATGGATGATGATTATCAGAGGATTATAATCAAATGATAGTGATTGGAGAATCATATTTGAGCTACAATTGTTGAAGTACCATAATCAGGTGACCATATTTAAAGGATTGTGTTTATCAAAGGTATTCAAAGATCATAGTCAAGGAATGGTAGTTGTAGTACCATATTTAGAAGATTGTGGTTAAATGATCGTAAGTGACGATAGTGGTCAAATGACCATCATTGATTGGGGATGATTGTTGAGAAATAATAGTTGGGCCACTTTGGTTAGACATAATTGTCCAATGATCGTAGTCAAATAATGAAGGTCGGATAGCAATGGTCCAATTGAGGTGATTGGTTGGAAGTGGTCCAACATTAGTTGTCAGATAGTTTCGATATGATGTAGGTGTTCGAGTGATGGCAATTTGATAGTGGTGGTTGGGTTATTGCAGATTGATGATGGTGTTCCAACAATGGTGATATATTAGAGGTGGTTGAATGACAATGGCTGAAAAATGGTGGTCGAATGGCGATAGTCGAACAATGGTGGTCGGACAACAAAAGTTAAATGAAGATGGTTGGACAACATTGGTCCGGTTGTAGCCTTCCAATGATGATGGCCAATGATAGTATTCAAGGCAATGGTTAAATTGAGACAATCGAATGGCATTGATTGTTCGACAGTAGTGAGATGGAGGTTGTCAGATAGTAGAGTTTCAATGGCGGTGATCACTTGATCGGACGTTGTTGGTCCAAAGGTGAAGTTTGATGATGGCGGTCTGATGGTTGTGTTCTAAAGGAGCTATAAGATTCTTCAAATCCCTAAGCTTTCTCCTCTCTTCCCATTCAAGTTGAAATTCAAAACACTCCATTGAACAACTCATATTAAATATCTTAATCATGAATTGCTCTTTTAGCATTTGGGTGCCTTAATAATATCATAATTAAAAGATCTTAGACTCATTGAATTCATCTCGTTAAAACACTCAATTTGATTATAAGCATACAAGATTTGCAAATCATTTTATCACTCAAAGAATGTTGTAAAAATTATACTTCAAATATTTGATTTGAGCTCATTTTAGATCAGATCGGATCACTTTTAATGACTTTAGATTCATCTAAGGCTTCGTTTGGGACGGCTTTTTTAATGCTTTCTAAAACAAAGTTTTAGTACAAATTTTTTTATTTTTGTACTAAAATTCTATTTTAAAAAGCAATAAAAAAGCTGTTCCAAACTAAACTAACTGAAATCAAAATTAGAATCGCCTCGCTTATAATTGTAAATTTAATATTATTTTTTTTACGTACTCAGTAACTCAGGTGATGAACGCGGAACGCCTGAACAATATATCACTGAAGAGCACAAAACCGTCCTGATACCTCAACTCGCCGATGATTTCCTCAACGGCAAGTTCTAACCCTAACTCCGTCGCCTCCCTCAACATAAAACACAGGTCATCCATCTCCCTAACAAAATTCGCATCTTTTTTGACATCCAGCTCTCTTCCCACTGCCCCTTCAACCAATCCCCCATCCATCACCAACAAACAATCCTTCTCCTCTCAACACCTCCTACCAATCTTCAAAACCTCATGGAATTCAAACAATCTCAAAGAATCCCATCAAATACTCGCCCAAATCTGCAAGCTGGGCGGTACCGTCCACGCCCGCCAACTACTCGATGAAATGCCAAAACAAAAAATAAACCTCCATCCAGAGAAGAGGGAGGCATATGAGAAGGCGAGAGAGCTGCACGCAGCAATAAGAGAAGCAGGATACGTGCCTGATACGAGATTCGTGCTCCACGATATTGATGAAGAAGCTAAGGAGAAATCGCTGATGTACCACAGCGAGCGGCTGGCGATCGCCTATGGCCTCATCGGTACCCCGCCGGGGACGACGCTGAGGATTATGAAGAATCTGAGAATCTGTGGGGATTGCCATAATGCTGTGAAGATCATGTCTAAGGTTGTGGAGAGGGAGATCATTGTGAGGGACAACAAGAGGTTTCATCATTTCAGGGACGGTATGTGCTCATGTGGCGACTACTGGTGACCGTTTGTTATGATTTGTGTGGTAATTTGGAAATATCGGAATGTTTTTCTTCTCTTTTTTGCTGCAAATTCTTGAGCTTAAAAACTTCTTAGCTTTTTTTGTTGTTAAATCATCCTCAAGATCAAGAGATAGGAATCTGATAAAAATATGGGTCTGTTTGGTTGCAAGAATTTTAACAGATTTTCAGCAAATCCACTTTTTAACAGATATATCATATGTCAGAAGAAAACAGTGCTATAAAGGGTGAGGGTGACCATATCTTTCTATGTTGAAATCCTAAGTGAATGGAAACTAAGGCTTTGTTTGGAATTGCTTTTTTATTGCTTCTTAAAGCAGTTTTTTAGTAAAAAAAATTATTTTTTGTATTAAGAAGCTGCTTTAAGAAGCAATAAAAAAGCCGTCTCAAATAAAGCCTAAGATGCAAGGTGAATTCGGTGCCAAAGTTGATGGGTAGCCTATGATGAAAAGGAAAATCAGTTTTAATACCTATTCAGCTTCCCAGTTTAGGCCATGCAATATATACCTTTTCTATGTAGAGATGGTGTTAGAAATATGTCAAGTTAAGTGGGTATAAAAGCTTTCTCTAAAAGAAATGGCAAAGATTCAAATAGAATTTTTAATCTTCAGCAAGGAATCTGATTAATGGCTGCATAAAAATAGGATTTGTTTTTTAAATATGATAAAAATAAATGGAATGGATCAGGAGGAGATAAATTTCATTAATTATGCCAACCTTTCGACCACCAAACATAAAGTTACAATGTTTGAAAGAAAATACAGTTACTGTGCTATGAACTGCAGTGCAAATGAGCAGCTTTGGACAAATCTCTTTTTGGTTGAGCTATAGTTTTTTCTCATATGATTATATGATTCTGCTTTCTACAATAAATAATGTTTCCGTTGGATTCAGCTATGATGATTGCGAGTCATTTCCATAATGCAAAACTTTTTTATCAAAACCATAGGCATGCTACCGAGTTTGTTCAGCTTAGCTGAATTCGACAAGAGTAATATTATGTACTAGGATGTCTGTGGTGTTAGAGGGAGTTTATCATTTTAGCATTGTACAAAATTTCGCATAACACAGATAAGTTCAGTTGAGATTTGAGAACAATGCTTAGGAGAAATGAGGTTTTTTTTTTTATGTGAAAATTTAGAAAGGAGAAAAGTCAATGGGGTCTTACCTAGTTGAAATGATTCCATTTTTATGAGTCATAGTTTATTAAGAATATCCTCTCTCATAATTGGGGAAGACATTTATATAAGTAGTAAACATGAACTATGGAGGAGATGACTTTCATGTTGAAAGTAGGAGGAACCTTTAGACATTTATTGTTATCATCAAGAGATTATGTGTAGTTTGCTCGGTCGTTTTCCTTATATAAGGGGAGACCAAAGACCAAGAAGGTAATGTTGGTGTCGATGTTGGGCCTCAACGTTATTGGTAATTGCAGGCATTAGCCTTATTGGCGATAGCCTGCATTATCTTTCTTGTCGATGACATACCATCTTGGTGTCAACATTGTGGACTGAGGTTGGCTTCGATGTCTAGCATCGACATTGATATTGATGTTGGACATCAAGGTTGGTGTTGACATTAAGCATCGGGCCTTAGCATTGATCTCGACATTGGACGCTGGCATTGATGTCGATGTCAAATGTAAGCCTTATTGATAGTAGAAGGCATCAGAGTTGTTACCAACGTCAAGTATCAGCATTGTTGGAAATGTCAGTCATTGGCGGTGTTGATGTTAGACATCGACTTTATTAACAACGGTGGGTGAGAACCTTGTTGGTGTCAACGACTGTCGGTGTTGATGGCATGGATTGTCCTTATTGTCAATGGTAGGTGTTGATATTGTTGACAATGGTGGGTAACAACATAATTGGCATATGGGGGCATTGACGTTGTTGTTAAAGATGGGTGATGACCTTATTGGCATAGGCAAGCATCAACATTATTTGCAACGGTGGACGACCTTGTTGGCATCAATGAACATCGTGTCGACGGTGGGGGATGATCTTGTTGGCATCGACGAGCATTGATGTTACTAGTGATGATGGGCAATGACCTTGTTAGTGTGGTTGGATATTGAAATTATTTGTGACATTGATTGATGATATTGGTGTCTACAAACATCAACGTTGATGGCAATTGCGGGTGTGGATCTTATTGGTTTTGATGAATGTCTGGGTTGATGTTGATGGGTGTGTCGGCTTTATTGGCAATGATGAGTGTTTATGTTGGAGATGGCATGTGAGAGCCTAATTGGAGTCGGTGTTTGTTAGTGTTTGTGTCGACGTGAGTGTTAATGTTGTTGGCAATAAGGCTTAGGAGACGATTGTCAAATAATGATGGACTGACAATGATAGTCACATAAAGACGGTTGTTGTTTGTGCTCATCAACACCAATCGTTGGGCAAAACTCTAATAGTTCTTCAAATCTATGAGTTATATCCAACTCTTTGCCCTCTCCATATATTGAATGATGATCTATTTACAAATTTTTATAGTAGTATTTTAGTTATTTTTACTAAAATCCACAAATAGTCCATCGGGTGGTTTAGAATGGCCCTTTAATCATTCAATATTTTTTATGTATTTAAGTATCTTAATGATATAAAAATTGAATGATCTTATGCTCTTTAGACACGTCTCTTTGATGCTTTTATTTTAACTATAATCACGTACGATCAAAACACTTGATATTGTTTTGTTTATCCCATTCAAACATTTATTTTGACGATAAAAGTGTTGAAAACAAAGTCAAATGATTTTGAAATCGATTGTTAAATTTTTGTTTAAATACATGCATCAAGATACGTGCTTAATCGGATGGATCTTTTGATGACATATCAAATAGCAATTGCTTTTTACATGATTGTCAATACAAAAAACGGCCTCTTTCTAAAGAAATGATCTTACTAACTGCACCTTGCAATAAGCCAATTTTAGCCGTTCATTTCATTCTGATTGGTATGAGAAAATGAGTGGAACTTTTCACTCTCTCATTTACCTGTATCTCTCTACTTATGTAATATAAAAGATGATGTATTTTGCATGTTAAGATTTCGTTTGGGACAACTTTTTTATTGCTTCTAAAAATAATTTTTTAGAACAAAATTTTGATTTTTATATTAAAAAATTGCTTTAAGAAACAGTAAGAATGTCGTCCCAAAAAAAAAGGAAGCCTAAGTGATGATAGGTTGGCTTTTGTTTGGAAGACTGAATTGTCATTCTTTCTTCTCTTGAAAGCTATTAAATCCCAATTCAAGACATTTTTTAAAAAAACTTCTAATTGAAATAATGCTTTCAAATAAAACTAAAAGAGTTATTAGATGATTGTGTCCTTTGGATTCACATGGCAGTAAAAGATGGTGCTGAGGGGTGTCAATATTGGACCTGACCCGAAAATTTTGGGTTTGGGTTGACCCGAACCCGAAGCGGGTCGGGTTCGGGATTGGAAAACTGACCAGTTTGAAAAATTGGGTCGGGTTCGGATTGACCCGGAAACCCGAGAATGATCCGAAATGACCCGGAATAACACATAAACCCGTCTGCCCGAATGACCCTGCCTCGGCTGCCCCGCGTCAGTTCCGCGTCGCGCACTCGAGTCGAGCCCGCCCTCATCCCGTGTCGAGCCCTCGCGCTCGCGTCGCGCCCTTGCGCATGCCCAGCGTCCCGCGCGTACCCCGCGTCTCGCACTCGACCGTGTCCCACGTCGCGCTCTCCAAGCGCCCCGGGTCTCGCGTCAGGCGTCAGTTCCGCATCGCGCGGCCAGTTCCATCAGCCCACCGCTGCAGCCGGCCAATTCCACGTCAGTTGCCTGTCTGCAGGTCCAAAAAATCAACCTGTTTGCAAAAATGGGTTGGGTCGACCCAAATCTGAATAATGCCAGGTCAATTTCAAGTTCGATCCATATCCGACCCGTGACCCGAAATTGACACCCCAGGTGCTCGTTCTTGGCGTGGGAAGAGGGGATGGAGCTACAGGCACAAAATTACTGTAAGGAATTTCTTATATAAAACTGCATTTCTGGAATAATCTTTTACCCTTAGATTTACATGTGGATTTGTGTCATTCATGGAACCTTGTATATAGCTCAAATCTCTATGGATTGCAGTCATCCATGTAAATCTAAGGCTATGAAATCATTTCTTACATTATATTCTACAATGAATTCCTTATAGGAATTTTGTGCATGTTAGAGAGAGAGAGAGAGAGAGAGAGAGAGGAATTAAATCCTTTTTATCATGGGGGGTGGAAGAATAGGGAGAAAAATAGAGTCGAATTGCCATGATACCTAAAATAGAGCCCAAAAAAGACTACATGAAATTGGATGGATGAAACATCCACCCAGGGTGGAACCAAGAAGAGCTCAGGACGGTGCCCACCTTAAAATCTTTTATCTTACAAGAATAAGCATTTTAAAAAAATTATAACAGTTGAATCTTTACAGCCAATTAAAACTTTTAGAACTAATTTAAATCTTTTATTTTAATGATTGTATTTAAGATAACAAAAATTAAAATCAAATCATTTCTTATAAATGATCTGATTTGCCAGAGGTGATATATAGTAACATAAATAATCTGAAATAAACAAATGCTTCAAGTCAATGCTGAATATCTAACATTTTATCTACAAAAAACCTCACATTTTCATTACTATGACAACATAACAACGCAAAAAATCCATAATTTAAAAGTTTGTACACAAAATTTCACCAGCAGATCACTATAAACCACCAGTTAGAATCCTCCTAAAAGCTACATACATATTCACACACGCATTATACATACATACATACATACATATACATATTCATACATACATACATACATACATATATGAACACCCTTGTTCTTGTTATAATTATGAGGGGTTTACATACATATCAACAAAATCTTATTGATAAACTTTTATATTTACTTGTATAATATCTTAATCACATCAAAAATATCAGTAACTTCACTTATCTAAAGTGAAGTACATATTTTCGTGTATATACTTTGATGTGATTTAAATATTAGCGCATTATTATGATATGTATGTGAATCCCCCTATAATCATAAAGATAGAAGCATCAAAGGGTTGCTCGTTAATCAAAATTTCTCTAACCAGCAGTAATTGCATGGAGTCCTAACCTGCGAATATGTACATCCATTGCTTGAATTCCATCGTTGAGCTCAAAAATACAAATATCACCCACTTGTAAATGATTAGCTCTGCAAAAGTTAAACCACCCATGGCTCAGAACTGCACGCCCATCCACCCGATGCTTAATATCAACTGACCATGATCTTCCAGAAGGATCGCGTAGTGTTGTTTTACTTAATTTTGTTGCATCATATTCTTTTAGAACATGCGTTGGAATATTCTGCGATGTATGGAAAATAGAACAAAATCTTCATGGACATACAAATACATAGAGTAAAACATGAAAAATTCTATAAGAAAATTAGTGGGATTACATCAGCATCTCATGATACGATCACTGTTACAAGCAGCAGCGGTGATGACACCTCAATTCCACGAGAAATCATTGTGTGTGGATACGGGACGCAGCTTTACGGCCAGAGACGAATCAGGTGCAGCCACATCAGCGGTACCGAGCAGTATCGAGCCACGGCATTGAGCGAAGTGGTGATGTGGCGCATTCTGGTTGGCCTTCGGACCGCACAGAATAATTTTTCCTTCTCAGGCCGCAACTGTCCACGCAGTTAACGACGTCTGTGAAAAATACTACAAGGACAGTGTGGGCTCCGAAAATTCGGCCCCGGCCTCCTCGCCGCGCTTTTCTTTTTTCTTCGGCGAGGGGGAGTTTTAACTGAATAAGTTCCGGGGTAAATTTTGGAAGACAGATGGGTTTGTAGATAAGACACTACCCAGAGATTTCGCCCTCATTTTGTGAGGACTTTATGATCTGAGTTCTGGTTTCCTATAGGCGCAAGCCCCTATAGTTAATTACCCCTCCCGATCACGAGAGAGAACTTTCGATGAAGGCTAGTCGTCAATCAGATATGTATAGAATACGTGTTATCTGGCATATAGTAGCAGCAATGGATATAGAATTTTGGAAATCTGAAGATTTGGATGTTTGAGAATTTAAAGGTTCATATGTTTGGAATTTGGGTTGAGAGATTTGAGAAATTTGATATTTAAAACTGGAATTTTCACCATATGGAACTTAAAGCGGATGGTGGGGGAATGGATGATAGACTCGATCAAGATCCCATGGTTCCGTCGTCCCGGGCCATCGTGGTCCCTGGTCTACTTAGTTAGAGGAGGTAGTCGACCCAACCTGACAGAAGGATCCTTGTCGGCAGCCATGAGTTGCTTCGTCCAAGGGGACCTTGTAGACCTGGGTTGAATGTTTGTCTAAGGGAACAAATTTGAATCCACCTTAGCTAACAGAGTGCTTTGTGCTCTATCAATCATATCCTATTGATTCATATCTCAAGGATTTAATGACATTAACTCTGGCCATAACCGCTATCTGTGGTTCCATTTGGCGGCAAAACCACTCGGTTCAGAAGGCCCCGGGTCATAACCGTTTACCTGTGCCATTTGGCTGCGAAACTGCCGGTTAGAGGACACGTATCACGTCCTTACTGGCAAGAGATTGTTTGAGAATGGATCCTAGTAATATTTTCGACTAGGCATTTAGCTTTTTTGTGAGCTGAGGTAAATTTAATTTGTCCACCCCGGCAAACTGTTACGGAGGGTGGATGGATTTTGCTTTAAGTGATTAATGGATTTAATTTCAAATTTAAATATTTTTGGAATTTTAGGATTTTAAGATTTTTTTGGATTTTTAGATATTTGGAACGGCATTTGAAAAATATTTGGAATAGACTTTGGATATTTGGGAGACATTTGAAAATATTTGGGAACCCCTCCGGTTGAGATTAACATTCAACACGGCCATCATCGGGGTGTTTGAGGTCATTTTTATTTGTAGCTTGAACCTTGTCAACTCTGTCGGGCTGTCGACAGAGGATCAAGTTTTGTAGGCTTTGAGCCTTTATTAGTGAATTCATTTGATTTTATGCTTTGAAGGCCTAATATGAATGTATTAAAACAAATATTCTGGTCGCCACGGCCATACATTTGCTTAATGGTTCGAACCCTGTCGACTCCTATTGATCCATATAGAAGGATCGGGTTCGAATTTGAATTCACTTGTTGACCCGCGCAGCATCCCTAGACGTCACGTGTGTACTAATAACACGCTCGCCGAGGCCCATGCGGGTACTTGGGGGCATTTTATAATTGAACCCTGTCTACTCCTTTATATCTGCTTAGGAGGATCAGGTTTAAATTTAATAACCCGCGCAGCATCCCTAGACGTCACGTGTGCACCAATAACACGCTCGCTGGGGCCCATGCAGATTTTATATATCCCTTATGTGTACCTATGTGCATACAAATTAAGGTGCATGTGTGGGGAATATCTGGGTTTTCGATGAGTCTTTCACAGTATTTCGTGAAAGCTCAAATTTGTTATAACCTTTATATATCTTTCATATGAATAGCATGAATTCTCTGCAAATACTTATGCATATCATCATTTGTTGCAACTCTTTCGTATCTTCTTGTAGATAGTGTAGTATACATACAAAGAAATTCCTACAACAATCCACAGGAACCTGAATTTGTCGTAGTTATTTTGCATTTTCTTATGGGCAAATACTTTAGATGTGTAACAAATCTCCTACGGTGGCCCGTAGAGATTTGCATATTTGCCCTCCACCCAATAGTTGTCGATCATGAAGATATCATACATTGAGTGTATTAATAAGATATTTCATTATTTGCAAGGAAGTTTTGTTATTCGTGAGCGATAAGTTGAATGTGTTACGGTTCTTCTATCAACGTTTGTAGAGAACTCATCGCATCTATTATACATCCATCGCATGGTCTTTATATTTTCTTCATGAATATGTTAGGATGTTCATTACAACCATCCATTTCCCTTCCTCAAGCACGATTGTTATTGTACTTTCCACCATCTTATTATCACTTGCAAACAAATTGAATATGCAAGTTTCTTTGTTTTCAAAGGCGATTCACAATAACCTAATGAATTCGACATTCACCATTTGTTTGATATTCCTTCCTCTTCTAATCATGAAGGCTTTCAACACTTATGTGGGAAATCTCATGCTATTGGTTGTAGGCATGTCATTGCATTATTCACTTATCATTTGCAAATATGAATCATTCAAATACTTGATTTTCATCATCCCTTGTATGTAAGTCACCTTGTATATGAGCTAAATGGGATGTTCTTGTGACTCCATTTGTGACTAGATCACACATCCTTATGATTGTTCATTGCTTGTAGGCATGTTATAGTTGTGAACTTTCTTGTCTTCACACATTGTTTGCAACATGTATGAAGAGGTCACATGCATCTTCCATTTGATCATAAGAGTTATATCCATTGAGAGCTTATATCATTAAACTTAATGATTGATACTTGTGGTCTTTGGAATGATCATACATCCATTGAATTAGAGTTTGATTCTCTAATCATGGTTCAAATTTAGATCCACAAGTCATTATCATTAAGTTTATGTCATTTGCTTAGTTTAAGTTCAATAGAGTCCACATAATGCATGAATCAAGTTCAAGGCTTATATCCAAGTTTTGTAGTCAAGTTCTAATTTAGCTCATTTGATGTTCAAATTGGTGTTCAAAATAAGTTCATCTGTACAAATCCCCTGTTGTCCTTGCAAGTTCAAGTTCTTGTCCAAGTTCGAGCCAAGTTCAATTTGTCCAAGTTTCTGTTCAAGTCCGGTATTTCAGTGAAAATTTCGGCAGCCTCCCGGCATCTCCCCCATTTAGGGAAAAAACCAAGAGGCAACCTTCCGCTCGACGCTACGTGAGCGCTTCAGGTAGGTGTCAAAAATGACACCGCGGTCGCATTTTTTTTATTTTTATCCCCGCCCGCTACGTGAGCGTTTAAGGGTGTTTTGGGTTTATTTTTTTTAAGAAGAAAACATGTTAGAAATAAAGCACATATTTCCCCCCTCTCCACCACGTGGGCGTTCGGGGGTACTTATATAAAAAAAAATAAAATAAAAACACTTCTTTTTTATCCCCTTCGCCGCAAGCGTCGCACCGGTTTCCCGCCCTTCAACGCTACTTGAGCGCCTCGGGGGTTTGCCGGCTCGTTGCTAGCATTGAAGAGGGATCCTTAAATCGTCGCAAGCATCGCACCGGTTTCCCACCCTCAACGCTACGTGAGCGCCTTGGGGGTTTGCTGGCCCGTTGCAAGCATCGATAAAAGATTTTTTTTTTTTTTTTGAAAGTCTTTTTCTTTCTTTTTCTTTTCTTTCCCCTTTTTTTTCTGCTTTCTTGCATTCTCATTTTTTTTTTTTGGAACCTTCACCTCTCTCTTTTTTTTATCTTCCTCTCACCAACACACACACATACAAACATGTACATATCACAATATCAATATGCAACTAATAAAATCAATTGGATAGAAATGGTTATGTTAATTAATACTAACACCTAATACTAACATCAATGGGAACAAGAGTAATAAACCCATGAAAAAGCTCACTGTTTTGGAGTGGATTTGAGGTCTTTTGTGGGGTGCTAAGTGGACTGTAGGAAAATAGGCTTTGACGGGCTTTAGAATGGTGAAATGGGCTGATTACAGTTGTGTTTGCCAAAGGGTGGAGTTACTGTTTGATAGATGAGCAAGTGGGTGAAGGCTTGTTGTAGTGGCTCGGTTATGAAGGATTTGCCCTTAACAGAGAAAGTAAAAGGGCTGTGAAGTGAGGTGGTGGAGTGCTTTTGGTAGATACGAGCAACTTTTCTCTTTTTCCTTTTGGAAGTGGAGGGAAAGAGTGCAAATACTCTGTTTAAAGCTGCAGCAATAAAGTTTTCCTTGTTTGGTAATGAAGGCTGCTAAGCTTTAGAGGAGAAAGACTTCAAAACACCCTAGTGCTTGTGCCAGCACTCAATGAAAGAGGAAGGCAATGTGCAGTGACTTTAAGTGGAGTGAAGGCTATTAAAGTTAAGTGGAGTTGGTGGACTGTTTTGGAGTGCTGAGTTTATAGGAAGAAGAGGGAATGGACTACAGGTAGGGGATTACAAAACCTTTTGAGTCGGCTGTTGGGCTTTAATCTAAGAGAATGCTTGCTGCTTTGAGTTTACAGAAGCAGTGTGGGATTTAATACTTAATGGGCTTATTTGGTTTGGAATGCAGGGACTGGGCTGCTGTTTAGCTGCAGGTTCGTGGGCCTTAAGGCTGCAACAAGTCTATGCTGGCTGTTTGAGGCGTTTTTGGATTGCTTTGAGAACACAATGAGGGAATCAGGTACAGGTTCTGATGGGAAGAGGGATTCGGCCAACACAGGTGGATTTGTTGGCTTATTATATTTGTTAGATGGCTGCCTGAAGAGAAGATGTGTATGGCCTTTTAGGGATTTGTTGGAATAAACTCCAACTAAAATGCAATGATGAAATTAAGTAGACTACATGACTTTCACGTGGAGAAGATCATCTGCTGTTTGCTTCTTTTTTTTGGGACATTTAGACCATTTAAGGCAAACTCACACACACAACGCAAACACATGGACTCGAACCTTGGACCTCTTAGTTGGAAGCCTAAGCTCTCAACCAATAGGCCAAGGGGAGTTGTGTTTTTTTTTTTTTTTTGGGGACATTTAGGCCATTTAAGGCAAACTCACACACACAACGCATACACATGGACTCGAACCTTGGACCTCTTAGATGGAAGCCTAAGCTCTCAACCAATAGGCCAAGGGGAGTTGTGTCAAGGGGAGTTGTGCTTCTTGTCCTTGACTGTAAAGAACCAATGCAGGTGAAAAACGTGGGCTGATAGGGGGCAAGACTGCTGCTGTTCGGCAGCTTTTCACATAAAAAAAAAGGCAAAAGGCCAAGATTCTTTTCACCTATGCTTCTGCTTTAAAGAGGGCTCTTGAGGTCTGATTGGCTGAGGGAAGTGGATCAAAGCAGAGAGCTTCGCATGCAGCTGGTTGAGGGATCGGAAGGCGGCTGGCTTGCGTGAAAGACTGAGCTCAGATCGGTCTAGTGGACGAGTCTTCAACGGCTGTTGAGTGGAGGAGTTGGACGGGAGTGGGGAGCTGTGAGGATTTCTGAAGTTGGAGAAGCAGAGGACTGGGGGAGGGGAAGTTTTGCTTGAAGCGGGAGGCTTTTTTAGCAGACGTGAAGGTTAGAAAAGCCAGGGAATTTTGCGTGCAAGCCCCCAGTAATAACAATACCCATTTCTATTCGTATTTACTTCATTTAACGAGGAGAGCCAGCTACGCTCGAAGAGACAGATTGACGGGCCAACGACGAAAATTGCGGGATTCAAAGCAAAACATCAGAGCCATTAAGTAGAGGTTTGCATGAAATTAACTAAGTTTTCTTTTTTACTTTAAATTTCCCTTTCGAACGGCCTTAAAACGGTAATGGCATTTAATTCGACTTTCCCTATTCAGTACCTGCCTTTTTTATTTATATTTGCATTACCAACTATATAGATGTTAAGTCATTAACAAATTAAATTAGAATGACGAAACAACAATAGTCAAATCAAAAGCTGCATCGATTTGAGTGATTCCTCGTTTTGCGTGCATTCTCATTTTGTGCATCTGCTATCTCGTTTTACGTGTCGATTTCGCCGATCATCAAAATTAGACAAATTGATAGTGCATTTAGGATATTTTCGATGTTCCGAACACAATGACGCAGTCCGTTTTATAATCGGACATCGTTTGAGCAATGTGGAGGATAATTTTTACATGGGACCACATTGATTTGCGTGCACCACCCCAATTGAATAAATTGATAGTGCATTTAGAGTATTGTCGATGTTCCGGACACAACGATGCAGTCCATTTCACAATCGGGCATCATTTGAGCAAACTGAGGGTAATTTTTATATGGGGACCGCCTCAATTTGCGTGCACAACCTCAATTAAACAAATTGATAGTGCACTTAGGGTATTGCCGATGCTCCAGTCGCAATGACACTATCCGTTTCGTGATCGGACGTCATTTCGTCACTGACGATGCTAATTTCCCTCGTAACACGTGCCTTTGCATCATATTTGGATCCCTTTGAAATTTGCGACAATACGTCAAACGATCCAATTTGGTCAAATAAAATGTAAATTCTTAACGGAGATAATGTTTCGGACGTAATGGCTTTATCCGTTTGTCGATCGGATGTCATTTCGTCACCGACGAGGCTAATTTCTCTCGTAGCGCGTGCCTTCGCATCAAATTTAGATCGCCCTTTGAAATTTGCGACACCACCTCAAACGATCCAATTTGATCGAATAAAATGTAGATTGTTAATGGAGACGATGTTCCGGACGCAATGACATTGTCCGTTTATCGATCGGACATCGTCCGAGTGTCTTCGAGGCCTCGTTTTTGTCGTAACGTAGGCCTTTATATCATATTTGCATCGCCTAAAAATTCACCACCATCTCAGATGATCCAAATTTATTAAATAAAATATATTTTCTGAATGTCCGCGATGTTCTGGATGCAATGGAGCTGTCCGTTTGTCGATCGGACATCGTTAGAGCGTCTTCGAGGCATCGTTTCCGTCGTAACGCATGCCTTTATATTATATTTGCATCGCCTAGAAATTCACCACCATCTCGAATAATCGAAATTTATAAATAGAATGTATATCTTGAATGTTGACGGCGTTCCGGACGCAATGGCGCTGTCCGTTTGTCGATCAGATGTCGTTCAAGCATCTTCGAGACCTCGTTTCCGTCGTAGCGCATCTTTGCATTACATTGGGATTTGTTCTACCAATCTAGATACTCCTAATGGAATAAACAAAATGCAATTTTCATAGGTTGACAACATTTTGGATGTAATGATGAAGTCTGTTCGTCGATCCGGGATCGTTTGATCACTCTTGCACTTTAATTTCGGGTGTCGGTCGTCCCTTTTGACCGATCTCGTCCGATTCAATTGCGAGGGGCCTTTACCCAGTAGAGTTCAGTGTCATAAATCGTCTTTTTTTGCCTCTTTTCGCGTGGTTTTATTTACAAGGGTCAACAGACAGTAACTTTTTTATCACTCCGTAAAGCAGCTTTTGAGTACAAAAAATTAATTTTTACACTAAAAACTACTTTAAGAAGCAATAAGAAAGTCATATCCCAAACATTCCATTGCCTAACCATGAGTTTTAGCAAGCAAGAACATTCCATCACATTTCAAGAAACACACCACCTGATATCAAATCTATCCACTTTAACAAATTCCTTAACATACTGCCCAAAATTTCATTGCCTCTTATTTTCAATTGCTTTCCATCTTGCATACCAATCCACTCACTTCCAAACTTTCTAAACACCCCCCACACTATTATCGTTCCTTCAACAATATCATGAGCGCTTGCAATCCGATAACATACGTCCTATAGCACCAACACTTTTTGTCTCCTATCTTACTTGTTAAAAATAAGCAAATGATATTTTTGGGTGAATTACCAAGCACTAAGTCAAGCTATCATGCCACATCAATTTTGTATCCCAATCATAATAGACAAGATGCTTGACAAGTTACATGGCACTTGTATTTTTTTTTTTTTTTCAAATTGGATCTTAGCTTTGGAAACCATAAAGTTAGTTGCACTTGAAGACATCCACAGAATAGCATTTCAAATACACAAATACCACAACGAGTTCACTTTGATGCCTTTCAGCCTCATCAATGCCACCATTATGAATAAAATTCATCAACCCCAATTAGGTAATTTGATTTTTTTTAATCATATTCTTGTCCATGGCAACACATTGTCCCTCCCAAATCTAAATTCAAATCAGTCATCCTTCCCTAAATAATTCCCTCTTAAATCCGAATTCAAATCAACCCTCATTCCCTAAATAAACCTTTCTAATTCCCTTTCAAATCTGAACTAAAATCAGTCATCTTTCCCTAAATAAATCTTCCTAATATTCTTCCAATCAAATCAGACCACTTATCCTAAATAAACATTCATAATTTCCTCCCAATCAAATCAATCTTCTTTCCCTAAATAAAACTTCCTAATTCTCTCCCAATCAAATCATCCGGTCTATTAGTACTCTCCTCCCAAAGGCCCACCCTCGTCCGCAAGGTGGGAAGGCGGCTCCTTCATCAATTTTCTCATCATCACAAACGATGAGCATTTGAAGAATTCAATCCTTACACTTGTGCCATGGTGTATACCTCTCCTCACATCTGAAACACAGCCTCTTTGCCCTATTTTCCTGTAACTTAGTTTTTGTGAATATCTTGAAGTTTTCCCTAGGTTTATCTTCTACAACCTTCTCCTTCGGGGTCTCCTTAAGAATATCTGGTGTCGGCTCCTTAGATGTTAAAAAGGAGATGGTCATCCCGTACAAATCTTGTGAGCTGCTGCCTAAAGCCCCTCTCCCCAGGTGTCTCTAATCCTCCACTAACTGGGATAGCTTTGTAGCCGCTCCCAAATCATGAGGCCTCATCACTCTAACTGTCGCTAGAATCTCTAGTCTAAGCCCTTTCATAAAGTTCCCCTCCAGTACAATCTCCAAAAGCCAATCTAGCAAGTTAGCCCAGTCAGTTAGCCAGGTGCACAAACTGTTCACGGTACTCCACCATTGTCCCCTTATGTGTCAAGGCGAAGAACTGCTCATAGAAGTCTCCTCCCCTGTTAGTTCAGAAATGTTCTAACAAGCAGTTGTCAAACTCCCTCCAGATCCGTATGGGTCGCCTCGTATCCCTCCACTAGTACTACGCCAATGCTTCCCCACCAAGCACATGTTGTCCGCCATCAATCTCTCCTTCTCCGTCAACTTATTGACAGTAAAATACCTCTCCACATTGTATATCCACTCGTGTGCATCATCTCCCTAAAAAATAGGCATCTTCAGCTTCCTCACCCTCGGATCTTCTGTGTTCCCCATGTTTCCTCCATAATTTCTTATTCCCCAAGGGGGATGGTTCCCCCCAAGTGTCCCAATCATCTCTTCTATGCTCGCACCCAAACCCTTCATCAATATCCCACCTCATTTCAAATTCGGCACCCCTTGGATCATAATGAGTTGTTCTCCTTTCAAATTCAGCTCCTCTCATTTCAAATTCAGCACCCTTTCAGTCATAATCAGCCCATCTCCATTCAAATTCCACCCCTCTCCTCTCAAATTCAACACCCATTCGTTCATGCCCGACCCCCTCACGCCTCTCCCCATACCCTCCACCTAACTCCTCCCTAGGAATAGGCTCTAAGGGAGGCATTCTCTCTTCTATCTACAAAATCTCCACCTCATGATCTTCCTTTCACCTTATTGGATTAGTGTTTCCCCCACTTCCTTAGTTGCTGGTGGCTTCCCTCGCCTTCAACAATGTTGTCTTAGGTTGACCCTTGAGCAACTTATTCAACATCTTCTCCAGGATGAAAAATATCCTATAGATCTTCTCGTGGACGGTTGAAATTTGATTTTTGAAATCTGAAAATTGAGTTTGGAGATATGAAATTTCAAATTCCAAATTTCAATTGTTCGATCTCTCCTTCCAACACTTCTACCTTTCTTCCCGTCATAGGCACCCGGATAAAGGCTCCAAACCGCAAAAAAATAATAATTATAGTTTTCAAATAGTAGAAATCGCACTTTGGAGAGGAAAACGAAGCAGAAATTGGTAAGGAAAGGCCTCAATTTCAGCCCAGGACACCACTATGATACCAATTTGATAGGAAATAGATACAATTTCCTAGAAATCAGCGAACGGCAATAAAGAATTAGGGAGAAGAACACACCAAAACTATTTTGAAAGAAAATAACAAGATATAATTGGATCTTCAAATGGAGAGGAAGCTCCGACTCTCCAAATACCTAGCCGGCGGCTAGAGTCCTCACAACCTAAGAAATTCTAATTTCAATAAACTCAAAACATAATCATAAAATCATCCAATTGTTAGCTTTAAATAGGCTCCCCTAATTCTCTCCCAAATCTGAATTCAATTCAACCATCTTTCACTAAATTATTCTCTCCCAAATTTGAATTCAAATCAGCCCTCTTTTCCTAAATAAATCTTCTTAATTCCCTTTTAGATCTGAATTCAAATCAGTCTTCTTTCCCTAAAAAAAATCAAACTAATTTCCTTCCAATCAAATCAGCCCTCTTTCCCTAAATAAACCTTCATAATTTCCTCTCAATCAGATCAACCATTTTTCCTTATATAAACCTTCCTAAATCTCTCCCAATCAAATTAGCCGGTCTATCAGCTAACTTCTTCTGTCTTCGTTGCTCCAAATGTTTTATTGGCCAAGTTCAAATTGATTACCTTAGCCACACTATTTTGAACGAGGGCGTATGCCCAAATGAAAACAATATTAAAAGTTAAAACAAGACAATATTAAAACAATTATGAACTGGCCAACTTCTACTGCATTCAAAGTTTTGCATAGCTTCCTCGGCTTAGTGGGTTATTACCATAAGTTGTTCCAAAATACATGCATGTCGCCAAGCCACCAAGAAACTTGCTGCAAAAGGATGCCTTTCAATGGGATCGATGCTTCTTAGCAATCATTTAGTCGATTGCAACATGCATAGTCTAACCCTTCACTTATCACCTTATCAAATTTCATTAAGCTCTTTGTTCTAGAGACAAATGCATTCAGCTTTAGGGTTGGCGCAATTCTCAATCAGAATGGTAAACCAATCACCTACTACATCAAAAAAACTCTCTCCTTGTATGCAGCAGACCTCCATCTATGTACGAGGAACATTCACAATCACCGAGGCTATCCCTAAGTACAACAACATCACCGAGGCTATCACTAAGTGGTGAAAATATTTCCTCAACCCAATCTTCACAATACAGACGGATCGGCAAAATATTCGTGAGCTCATGAAGCAGGCTATTCAAATGCCTGACTAGCAACGTTTCTTACTTAAATTACATAGGCTTACTGTTAGACCGGTCCAGCCGGTCCACGCGGGACCGGCCCAGCCACAACGAGGCGAAACTTCCGCCTCCCGTTTCAGCCGCACGCCTCCTGGATCAAACAGGGCCGAATATGAAGGTTTTAGAATGGATTTTAGGAGGGAAATTGAATGTAGGGACTGTTTAGGGAATTCCTTTTGATTTGTATGCATTAAATAGTTGATTTTCCTAGGGTTTGAGTATCTTGAATTTGATAGAAATTTGAGATCTCTTAGATTTAGGTTTTCTTTGGGCTCTTGGCGTTGCCAGAGATTTGGGAGAGATCGATCCTCCTCTCTAATTGAGGATCAATTGTATCTTGCTATTTTATTCATCGTCTATTCCACAAGTCTTTTCTTGAGTTTTCTCTCATATTTTCCCGGACAAGTGCTGTTTTCCTGCTGTAAACAGCAGATTTCTGCTGTTTTCCTGCTGTGGACAGCCATTTGGCTGCTTTTTGTTCGCCAATTTGGATTAGGTTTGCTTGCGAACTCGAGTACTACCTTAGGGTTACTTGCGAACTCAAGTATATCCTATCACTTACTCAAGTTGAACGGGTCAAAATGACCTTTTTTGTAGTTAGTTCGAGATTCATCATATTTGTTTTTGGTAAAAGTGATATCTTTCCTAATTAAAGAACGCTAATCAGCATTATCAATAAGATGATTTAAAGAGAAACTAAACTGTATAATGAAATAGAATTGAAACAACATATCCACTCACCAGATTGTACTTTCGGGATTTTAAGAATATAGAAGCAAATATTGCATCTGTTCTAAAAGATCTTTCAGCTTTGAGAACCTCTTGTTCGCGTTTCTTATTACCTGCATGGCATATCATATCAATTAATTAATTCTAGAAATTTCGTTCACCTTCAATATTGGAAGCCTGCAGAACAAGCTTAACGCTAAGAGGAACTCATTGAGATATTATCATCATTATCATTATCATCATCATCATTATCATCATCATATGTGACAACCATCAATGAGTCTCATATGATGCCATTTAAGAAAAAGCTGAGATTTACGAAGTTAACACCCTCAGATATGGGCAGGCCTAGCGTACATAAATCCAGAATGGAGCTTCATGTACACCTCAGCCTTTATGATTTATGAAATCCTCAGTATTGCCAATAAAGTATCAGGGAAACAAACAGTATAATCATTTAAAACAATGAAATCAATATTGGCACTGGTAGTAGATAAATATAAAGCTCATACAAGCCGACAAAGGCATATTTTTCCCGTCCAGTACTCAAGGAAGAATTTGTGATGTGCATATGCACAGCGAAAACATAGAACTAAAATTAAAAAGGAACAAAAAAAAAGGGGGGGATGCAAACTAGTTTCATATAAATTATCAAGATAGTATGCTTTAAAATAAGAATTGTGTTCCATTGTATGAATGGAAGACAACCAAAACAAGGACTTTGGCATGGTTATGCATCAACGAAAATATTAGTTTTAAATTACATAAATTCAATTTAGCTATATAATGAGAACACATAAGAGTTTAAAATAAGACTGGTTGATAGTCATTAACATAGAGAAAAAAGATACACTGGTTAATAGACATTGAATTCTTAAAATTTGAGATATTTGGCTCTTCTACAAAAGAAAAATTCGTAAAAACACTACAGCACATGCAATTTATCTAGAAATTTTCATTGTTCATCAATGCCTACTAACATCTGAACCTTCATGTAAACTATAACACATAATGGTGATGTACTCTTGTTGACCTAGTTTTCGTCGTGCTCGAGCTTGACCATTGCACACACACCTTTGGATAGCTTCGAGTCTCCTAGTTTGACCATCGTGGTACTCACATACCCGACAATTTAAACTTGGATTTTCCAATTAGGAACACTTCGTAGTCGTGCATATCACCCTTGTTTTTTCTCGCTCGGGCGCCTTGCCCAATTACAATTCTCGCTTTATCGTGTGTGCCTCGCCACGATCGTGATCATTGCTTGATCATGTGCGCCTTGCCTCGATCACGATCTTCGCTCATGGTGTACAACTCGCCATGATCGCGATCGCCGTTTGATCATGTAAGACCCATTAAGATTATGATCGTTGATTGTGCTTCGCGTCATGATTTATAAATTTTCTTTAAATCACAAATTTACCAAAATTGATTTTGACGATATTGACTGGGCCAATCAATTACCATTGGATTCAATTTTATGAGAGAAATTTAATTTAAGAATTTACATGAAATTAATATCAATTATATATATATATATATATATATATATATATATATATATATATATATATATATATATATATATATATATATATATATATATATATATATATATATATATATATATATATATATATATATATATATATATATATATATATATATAAACAAAAAAAAAAAGATTATTTGGTAAATTGAATTAAATCTGATACGTCTCTTAGAATTTCCAAAAACGCCCAAGGTAGTTTTTATCACAGCTCCCTCTCTGTTTCAAAACTTGAAACTCTGCATTTTTAAACAAAAAATTAAAGTGAAAAACTACATATAAATCTCTAGAGCAGTAGTTCACGGCGACCATTAGTGACCTCTTCCTCCAATCGAACACCATCCACCTTTGTAGCCCAAGCCTTCACGCTAGTGACACTTCATATGAGAAGAAATAACTCTTATTTCAACTAAACCGCCTCATCAGGAGGCAACCCATTGGGATTATACTTTGCAACATTTATGATATCAACTAGAGGCAGTTTCAAAGGAAGGAGTGTTGACCTCTAAACATATTCCATGATCAATCGAGTGCATCTATGAAGGAAACTAACAAATATATCTCTTATCAGCCACATCGAGACACTTGGATCGCTATCAAAATAGCTCAAAACTTCATTTGATCATGAAACATATCACATTGATGCACTCAGAACATCGAATTTGCTGAGAAAAAGTCATTCATGCAAAACTCAATAAAAAATAATGATAAAGACAATTTTTGGCATGCTACATAAATTTACACAAAAATGCAAAAACGACTTTCAATAGCTAAACGGACAACGCCGATGTGATCAGGGCATCAAATTTACTTAAAGAGAGGCTTCTCATGTTCAATTTGAGTGAATATAATTGAAATCAACAAACTACAAACAAAATATTATGCAACATTGCCTGAACGTCGTCCATTCGCAAAATGTATTTCGTCGTTGTGTCCGGAACATCAAAATCATTTAGAAAAGATTGTAATATTGCTTGGGGCTCTGCAAACAAAAACTTGAAAATTGCACGAGTTTCAGGGCAACGACACAAAGATCGAAAGCATTGCACCATGATTGATGCACGCACATATGTGTTCTTGATTAATATTACTTCAATTAAATTCATAATTTCTTCATATGAATATGTATATAATATTTATAAAATCATATCTCTAATAAAATCGGCTCATCCTTGCTCTACACCCTATTCTGCCACTGTCAGCCGCCCAATCCTGTAAAAGCACAAAAATTATATAAAAAAATCCTAACCTAACCTTTTCTATCCTCACTCCCTTTCTATTTCTACTTCATACGAACTGCTCACAACAGCTCTAGCCCATGCCCCATTCGAACTCCCTGACGCTCTCCACCTCTTCATTTCCAAGACCGATCTCCTTCTCCCTTCTCCCCCTCAAACAGCCCACTCAAACTCCATATCTCAACAACCTGCTACAGCCACCAAATGCAGCAACTCCCTCACGACACTTCACCTGCTTTACACGCTACAGTTCACTCTTCTCCTCACACTTATACAGTCGTTTTCCTATTCTTCTCCTCACGCTTCTACAATCTACCCCTGCTCCTTCCTTAACCTCACGCACAACAACACAACAGCTGCCTGGTCTCCCATAGCCGAACTCAAACATCTCAGTTCGAAAACCCAACAGCCCTCCTCAGCTACCCAAGAAAACAGCAGTTGATCTCACCACATCCAACCGAAATCCCTCTTTCCTTCCGAGCCAGTAGCAACACCTTTCCTCCTATACACTAAAAGAGCAAGGCCCAGCTTCTCCTCACTTCTCCTACCAAGCCCGCTTCTAAAGGCCCATAACATTTCTCCCCTACCACTTCTAGTAAATACTCAAACCACGTTATCTTGCATATACCTACAACCCAATATAAACCAAACCCTTCAGCCAACTTCCTTCCTAACTACTCTACAGCCAAGCAACTATCCCAACTTCTTTATTTCTCTCTAACAGAGAGTTCAAATTCAACTCCACCACTCTCCTATCCTCTCTAACAGAGAATTCACATTCATCTCCTCTCTCTTTGCCTCTCTATTATTATTAGTATTAGTTTTTTAAAAAAATAGAAAAAAAGTAAAAAAAAAAAAAAAAAAAAAGATGTGTATTGCTCTTGACTCCACCGTCATCACCTCGCACTTGCCAAGGTATAATGCTCATTAATCTCAAAAGCTCAAATCCCATTGTTGATGCTTAGGGTGGAATGAGCAACCCTCTGTATGAGTTTTTCATGACACGGTAGGAGGATGTTCGAAGGCGATGTTACCAGCGAAGCAGGCAGGCACTTTATGCATTTTTCATAGCATGACAGAGACACTCTTAAGTACTCGAACGCACTTTTATGCCAGGAAGAAAATTTGCAAGCTTTCATGCAAGTACTTTAAAGACCCATACACATTTTTCATAACGTGCTGGGAACCGGAGCTAAATGAACCGGACCTAAAGGAACCAGAGCTAAATGAACATTTAAGTTAACTTATAACTAAATAAAATTCATAAAGTTATTTATAATTAAAATAAACATAATGTCTTTATGCCACCAAATCTGAAACAATCATATAAGCTTACAAAAGGTATTTGTAGGGCCCTAAATGAAATCTTATGCACACTCCAATGACAATCACTTGCACAAATGATAAATTTTAAATATTCTTAAAATATCCCTCATGCATTAAAATACAAATTTTTAAACATATGTATGTTGCCTCCATAAGTGTGCAGCAATCTCGGGAGGAATGCGACGACCCTGAGAAGAGTGCCACAGCCTCGAGAAGCATGTCATAGTACTAAAAAACATACATGTTAATTTAAAAGAAGATTTTAATCCCCACATGTCTTCCGACAAACGTGCTAAATTTTCAAACGCCAATATCAGAGATACCTACGCGGGGTCTAAATGCTCACTAATATAAAATTCTATTTTCAAACTAAGCACCGATGGCGGGAAGGGGTGGCCGGGGCTAGGCTGGAGCGGGATGGGGAAAAATGTCATTTGGGAGGTGTTGGTGTGGGGAACTAGGGACGGGCGGCCAGAGGTAGGGAGGTTGAGGTTGAGCCGGCGGTGGGGAAGAGAGGGGGAGGGTCGGAGGAGATGAGAGGAACAAAACAAAAATTAAAGCCGCGAACCTCGGAACCTTCCAAAGGTTGACGGATATTGCGATTGCCCACACCTTGGGTCTTCCTTCTTCTCTCAAACACTCAACATGGAGGGAGACAAACAAAACTCGGAATTGTATTAATCAATCATCATCCCACAACACGAGAGAGCTAGCCTATAAATAGACCTCATGAAAACAAAAATATCAAAGACTAAAACGACCTTAGGGCTACAACACCACATGACCACCCCCTAGGGGTAAGATGGGAAAAACAAAATATAAAATAAACTAGTACATAAGAAACATCAAAAATAAAATAAACTCCAGATCGTAGCTGTTGATCTTTCGATGTCCTCATCAAAGACACTTGTAGGAACCAAGAGTTTCCCTAACTGAATTTGAAACTCAGCACTTTGCAAAAAATAGAATTGAGAAGAACTAGGAAGAATAACCGGAAATAAATATTTTAATTGATAATAATGGAATGAAAACAACAAGACACGATGGATCTTCTATTGGAGAGCAAGATCCGACTCTTCCAAATCTCTAGACGCCGCTAGAGCCCAAACAAAATATAAGAACCTCAACTTCAGCAAACCGGAGATAAAAAAACAACCCTAGAGGTTAGAAGTAATTCCCCCTTAAAACATACTATATTTCTCTTTAATTTCCAAATACCCCCTCAACTTCAGCAAACCAGAGATAAAAAAACAACCCTAGAGGTTAGAAGTAATTCCCCCTTAAAACATAGAATATTTCTCTTTAATTTCCAAATACCCCCCTCCCCCTCCCCTTTTTTGAATTTTCCCTCCTAAATCCTCCTTAATCCCTCTTCATTTGGCTTGTGGACCCCACCCTCAACGGGGGCGGCTAGGTCTGGGGCTGAACCTTTGTTCCGCCTCCTGTAGACCAAAGCCGGTCCCTGTTGAATCGACTGGACCGGTCTAATAGATTGTTCCTGACATTTCCTTACCTAGAACCATAAGTTAGCAAACAATAGAAACAAAATAATTAGGAATCACACTCTTTGATACATGTTCTACTCACTAGACACTATGTTAGCTACCTGACACCATTTTTTGTTACACCCTCACACTAATTGGGTTAATGTTTGCAGAGGCGAATACACACCATTCACTCCTAGGTTAGGTAGCATTGGAAACATATAACATACCTAGTATATGATTCCAGGAATAGTGGTGATTGAGCATATTGAGCTCAACACACTAAACATGGACACGTGGCTTAGACACATACATTGTCAACCTCTAGCCTTTGCTGACGCTGAGCATGTCATGCCCTTTTGTGAGTTTGAATATAGTATAGGATTTATACCCAATGATAGATAACCTAAACATAGGTTCACCATACACTTAGGCGCCTCCTTTATCTAGTCAGTCTAGGATGAGTTCATCTTCCTTTCCTAAGGGATGATGCACTTTTCACTTTCACATGTGACCAGGTGAATCGACTGAAATTATTTACCTATGCAGAATATGAATCTAGACTTCTATTTTCCCTACCACAGTGAGAAGATAAATGGGCCTTCTTGACCACACGTGACCAAAATGTAAGTCCCCTCTCGAAATCTTCTCTATCACATTGAGAAGATTTTCGAGCTTACTTGATGGCATAGAATCAAGCTATAAGTCTCATCTTTTCCATCATTACCCATCATTCCATTCCTAGCATCCCCTCAAACACATTGAGGTGATATTCAGGGCTTTGGTCACTTCTTTGATGTCTTATCTACTACATTGAGAAGACAATTAGCTTTTATTGGTTACCACACGACTAAGAATTAAGTCACACTTTTGAAATATTCTCTATCACATCGAGAAGATTTTCAAACTTGCTTGATGCCACAGAATCAAAGTATAAGTGAAAACTTTTCCATCATTTCACATCATTCCATTCCATAGCATCCTCTCTACCACATTGAGGGGACACTCAAGATTTCCTTCACTTCTTGGATGTCTTCTCTACCACATTAAGAAGATATATGGACTTTCTTGGTCATCACTTGACCAAAATGCAAGTCTCATTATTGACATCTCCTCTACCACCTTAAGAAGAACTCTAGGCTTGTTCAATCACACACAATTGAATTGCAAATCCCACTCCTTAAATGTCTCCTCTACCATAGTGAAGAGATATTCAGGATTCTACTCATTGGATGTCTTTTCTACCACATTGAGAAGACGTCTACATCTCTCATCTTAATCACTGTCAATCATCGCCATCAGCCCCACCACCACTACTGCTTGTGACCATGGCCAACCTTTACACTAAATTTATTTTACTTAAAACTAAACAAAAAAATAATCTCCCACATTTGTTTTACATTAAATTAAATAACTCTAAAACATTTCAAGTACACGACATTTATTTTACACTTCATTTTATCATGCATTTGTCTTTCAACAACCAAACAGCCCCTTAATGGAACGTGTAAATTCCCCTTTGATTTTGGAGAAATTTCACCATTTTTATTCCTTGGATTTTGGAGAAATTTCACCTTTTTTATTCATTGGAGCATAGTTCTTTCCTAGGAGAAAATTAAATTCAAGATAGACAAGATTTTCTCTATGTATATGCATTTTAAATTTATTAAGAATTAGTTATTCTTTAAGTTATTTTTTATTTTTACCAGGGTTATTATCTAATACGATCTTAAGGGTATATTGAACTTTTAGCTGTCAAAAATTTTCAATAAATAACCCCTTATGCTTTGTTAAACATAGACACAAAGAGAGTTAAATGAAAATTTCCTGCATCACATATTTTGGCGTCCTAATCTTCTTTTGTTCTTTGAACATTCTTTTAAGGTTCAACATCTACAACTTGATGATTCATTATTTAGTATCTTTTTCTTTTGTTTCTTTAAATTCCAGATTAAATCTACCTGAACACTTTTACACCGCCTATCATGAATCATAAACATAATTTTAAGTAGTGTCGCCAATCTTTCTAGTTGTTGAGTTGAGTTCTCAATTCTAGGGATAAATTTGGGTAATAACTAATGTCATAAATGAAAACTTCGAATGTACTCAGAACAAGTGAATAACTCAATATATCATCATCATTTTAACTATGACCTCTCTCCATCCCTTTCAACTTGTATTTGTGACGAACAAGAATGAAAGGGTAAATCAAATGGGGAGTACCATAAAATGGTGTGTAATCTTTGGTTGGCCTCATATCCTGCATTGGCAAGCTCAATGAATTGGGCAAATCTGCCTAGTATGATCAAATTCTAGAAAAAAAGCATCTTATGGGATCTGGAAATCGAGCATATAAGATAATTCTTGCTAAACGAAGAGAGCTGAAGGATGTGTTGTCACATTATGCTGTAAGAGAACTGACGGCTCACGGCATGTCACACTCCTCCGCCAAAGGATGTTTATGACAAAAAATAATTCTCATAGATTGAAACATACAAGGCAAGAAAAGGGTCCAAGCGTAAATGTCACTAGCATAGTAGGCAGAAAGTGATATTAAAAGGATAATGTTTTTACCAGCCCTTCTTAAAACTCCTGCAGTATTATGCTTAGCTCGAAAAATATGAACATGTATTGCCGTGTCTGCTTCAAGAAACTCGAAAACACAAACATCCCCTTCTTTCAAATGATTTACATCTCTAAATTTAGCCCACCCTTTTGCCATAGCTACACGTCCGATCCAGTGAGCTATTCTTACAGGCCAGGACCTCCCCTTTTGATCTTGAAGGATGATAGCTTCCATGCTTCCAAGGTCACATTCCCTCATAAATGAAGCAGGAATAGTCTGGAAACAACAACATTGTTTAATGAATCTTTTTTTGTATCATTGTGGATGCATAATTGGATAAACAAAGATGGCAATGAAAAACATAATACAATAAATATTGACATTGCATCTGATAAATCCTTCTCAATTTCTAAAAATGGTTCAAGAACTCAAGATTGACCTTCTGCATAGCTATATATTAATGGGATCCATAGGCAACCAATCTAGCCATGTACCTTCCTATGAAGCCATAAGCCATGTGTTTAATGGAAGCAATCAATAGAGGAAAACGATCAATTTTGATAGAGCAGAAAAAGAGTATCATTCTTTCATAAACAACGCAACATCTAGAAATAAGATGTTTCGATTTCTGACATTTTGGAAATATTGACATTGCACCTGATAAATCCTTCTCAATTTCTAAAAATGGTTCAAGAATTCAAGATTGGCCTTACTGCATTGCTATATATTAATGGGATTCCTAGGCAACCAATCTAGCCATGCACCTTCCTATGAAGCCGTAAGCCATGTGTTTAATGGAAGCTATCAATAGAGGAAAACGATCAATTTTGATAGAGTAGAAAAAGAGTATCATTCTTTCATAAACAACGCAACATCTAGAAATAAGATGTTTCAATTTCTGACATTTTGGAAAAATATAAATGCTTTTGGAAGAATAAAAATTAGAGAAAAGAGAGGAAAAAAGATGAAATGAAGCATGAGAGAAGATTGCTATCAAAGGCTTCCCTCTAATTCTCTTGAGATTTCGTTTTGTTTGGATATTTTTTGTATAAGATAAATCAACCAAGCAAAGCAAACAAACGACAAAATGGAAGAACCAACCAAGTCAATTGTCATAAACGTATTCTTCTAAAATATTAAATGCAGTGAACTTTGATAAATCTATAATGAAAATATTTAACCAGTATGCTTGTCTTTGCGCTTTCATGAGTTCAAACGAGTTTTGTACCTTTCATCTTTTGAAAAACTTAAAATTCCATAAATGATTGCTAATAAACACTCGTCCAGATAACTACAAGGTAAATGTTTGCTGGATGTTGATTTTATTTCGAACATCTTTCAATCCCACTCCCTCAAATAAGATCCGATTCCTTTGGTGGAAAGCTCTTCCACTGAAACTTTTAATTCTTTTACCACAAAAAAGAGTTCATGTCTCCAATCATTTGCATATCACGTAACCATTATAATAAACATAATTTCTAATGCAAAACCAACCAGAAGAATCTACAACAATGTAAAGAACAAATCCTCATAATAGTTGGTTGTCGCCCTTAAATTGTTATCCAACCGCATCTAAATGCCAAAGTTTGCATGCAAAATTTTTTAGAATGTGCTATTGTTGAAAGCTACTGTTCGTCGAAGAAAAATAGGCGTGAACCTCGCTCTCACAAGCTTAAGGTCCCCTCTTTCCTTGAGGTAGATTAGATTTAAAATTTAACCAGATTTCTCCTGAGAATAGTGTCAGGGTTTATTAGATCTGATCCTACTTCTATGAGCGCAAAACCCTCATAGTTAATTACCCATTCTAACGCGTAGAAGAACATTCCCGATTAAGGATAAAATTATATTCAGTCTATGCATAAAGTGTATGTGTGTGCAACAGTGTGAATGCTTTAAACACTTGTTGTAGGGGATGAAGGTAGACCCAATCAAGATCTCATGGTTCCGTCATCCCGGGAATCATAGGTTTCAGTCTACCAACACTAGCCACCATTGATCGTAGTGCCTAGATAATCTGATTAGCAGCCATGGATTGCCTCCTCTCAAGGATCCCGAGCAGACTGAAGTGAATATGTGTAGGATGTTAGGTCTGGGTTGGGACTTGTGACTCCATTTAGAAGTGCCCAAAGTTTATATTTAAATTGAGTCTTACGGTCCCATTTAGGACTTTCCCATATGATTGAATTTGGGTAGGGCTTACGACTTTCTTCTGAAAGTAGCCCTAATGAAGGGTCTTACGACCTCTATTAGAGGTGGCCTAAATAGCGGGTCTTACAGCTTAGCCCTATAGACTAAGATGCTCTATGATTTTGGATGTTCAAATAGGTCCTATGGCTTCTAAATTTAAAAGCTGTCTTACGACGGATCTTACGACCTAGCTCCGTAAGCTAAGTGACCCATATAGTGGATATTACAACCTAGCCCTGTAGACTATGATGCCCGTAGATGGGTCTAGGATTATGTTATTACCTAGTCATTTTTCCTTAAAAGTTGGACTTACAACTTTCACTGAAAGTGGCCGATTTGTGAGTTTAGGGTTAGGTTAGTTTTACCTAAAGATTTCTATTAAGATTGGCCTTACGACTTCTATTATAAGTTGTTGGGCAAGAGGTTTAGGATTAAGTTAGTTTTACCTAAAGATTTCCCTTAAAATCGGTCTTACAACTTCTATTAGAAGTTGCCCAAACTTAGAACTCAATCATGAAGGACCTCAAACATCACAATCTTATATAAAAAATGCTTTCAAAACAATAAGATTCAAAGGAATAGGTAGTAAATCACTTTTTTATGAGTACCATATTTCACATTGAAATGTAGAACATTCCATATTTTAAAATAGCACAGGAAATAGTTAGTTAAGCAAAACTATGATGCCCTAGTCTACAATGTCAATGTATTATTGTTCATGAGAACTACTATTCATCCTCTCCGAGTGTTGGTTCACAAATTCACAATAAGATTCAAAGAAAGTAATGTTACGATAATGATCAATTTTCAAACAAAAATAAAATGAAGATGCGAGAATAACCAAACAAAATATCCCAAACACAAGTCATGCAAGTTGGTGCGATTCTATGCGATTCACTACGTCCATGGCCGCACAAAGATAAAATATTTAACTAAGATTCATAAGAGATACATAAAAGAGATTATACTTTATATGTTAAAGACGAAAATATTACTCTATTTATGTTAACAATAGAGAGGGAACACAATCATTTTTTGTAAAGAAGAAAGCTAGTCATGAAAAGTATGACATTAATGTTTCTTTTCCTTCTCTCTTCACTTCTCAGGTATGAAAGATTATTCCTCTCTTCTCTTCTCTCTTCCACTTCTCTCCTTTTTATTTGTTTGTGATTGTGAGATACCTTAACACAATGCAACCACTTCTATATATAGTACTGAAGAAATGGTAGTTAATAAGCTTGAGATTGAAAGCCTCCATTGATGAGGACATCAAAGATCAACGGCTACGATCGTGTCTATTTATTTTCATGTATTTTATTTGTTATTTGTACTTTTCTATTTCTACCCTCACTTGAGGGCTTTGTTTTATGTTTGCCCTAGGGGCAATTGTGTCTTTTATTTTCCCTCATGTATTTGGCTATTTAAGCCCTCCCATTCCTCTTAGAAAGGGATGATGATTATTGATAATGAAAAGTTTCATGTTCTTGTTGATCTCTTAGTGAGTTCACGTGATCTCTTAGTGAGTTCATGAGAGGAGAAGCCCGAGGAGGGTAATTTGCAATACCCGCCAATCTTTGGAAGAGTCCGAGGTTCGCGGTTCTTACGATCTCTTTGTGAGTTCGTTAGTTATCTCTATCTTTCTCGTATATTCTTGTTCTTCTCTTTTCTCTCCTCTTCATCCACAAAATATTCCCCTAGCTCCATTGTCGCCGCCCCTTGGAGTCCACCCGCCGGCCACCCTCACGGCTCCGGCCGGCCACTTTGTCGACAACCTCCCCAACCGTCCACTCCTCCCTCCCGCATGCTCCAAATTTGAAATTTGAATTTCGAATTTCGAATTCTTTCCTAATTTGGAAATCCAATTTAGGAAAGTTTTATTTGATAAATTCCAATTTCAAATTAAATTAAATTGGAGTTCTCATAACTTACCTCCACGTCATCACCCACCTTGTTCTTCAAATTTCGAAAATTCAAATTTGAATGAGCTCCAAAATTTCCATAATTGCTAAAGTCCAAAAAAAGAAAGTTTTTGAATTGATCCAATCCAAATTTCATGACATGTGGAATTATTAATTTTCGTCCTAGGTGGCATAGACTCAATTGGAAAGCTCCTAATCTCTCCCTAACTCCCTCTCTCTCTCTACATGCCGCCGGCCACCATGTGGTTTTCTTCCCATTAATGCCCCAATTAAAACATTAATGGCCTCTTAATTTGAAATCAATTTTCAAATTAAGTTCTCCCCAATTTCAATCAAAACTGAAATTAAATTCAGAGTTTGAAAATTTGAAATTCAAATCCATGAGCAATCAATTCCTACAGGATCTGTTTCTTAAATCATTCCCCCATCCGTTGGAAGCAATTTGAAGCCGCACCTCTTGGCCGAAACTCTCAAGGCTCCACCTCTATTAATTACTTCCAAAGCTTTGATTGGAAGAATTAAGTTCAGTTTTCCTTTGCTGGTCGAAAACTTCCCATGCCATCACGTTGGAACTACTCCACTAGAAGCTCTCCGAATCCCTCACAATACTGAGCCCGCTTCCTCCCAAAGCTGCAGCCAGTGATTTCCCAGCTCTTCGTACACCTCTAGACACGTGAATTGAAGTTTTCCATCTCAGATTTATGAGAGGAAAATCTGAAATATTTCAGATTCCTTTAAAGAAATTTTTAGCTTTTGTGGAAGGATTTGGAATTTTGGAGAAGAGTGCTGACAAAACTGTTGTCCAGAGAGTTCAGCATCACTTCTTGCTGTCCCGGAAATCCCTGCAGCCACCAACTGCTGTCCACGTTTGTGGGGAAATTTTATCTCGGCGAAGTGTGAGGAGGTTCGTGGTTGCTGCCCACTTCATTCCCAACTACCATACAACTTTGCCGGAGCGTGTATCTCTCTTGCCTTTGGGTAAAATCGACACCTGACTCTCTATCTTCATAGTTGTATCCTTGAATGTGAATTTATTATCTTCATGAAGATCATATTAACGCTTCTCCGCTAAAACCTAGTAATTGGATGAGTTGTGTGAGGGATCTTTCATAGCCTAATCTTATTGTTAGTATTGAAATTTATTGTTTGAACAGTCTACGTATGCAATGTTGGATTAAGATGGCTATCTTTTGAACTTAACTTCTATGCATGAGAATTAACCTAAGCTAAGTACCACTTAATATTTATCTTATCGTTCAATTCCGCATAAGATTTTGTTTATTATTGCCACTAAATCTAAGCGTGCAAATTTTCTTAAGCAAATCATCTTCGCATGGGTTAGTTTCACATCATCCATCTTACTAAAACAAGTGTGAATTGAGTTATGTAAACACCATTGCAAAAAACTTAAGTATGAATGAATCATAAATTGACAGCCAATAAACTTAAAAAAATCAAGATTAAGTCCTATCAAAGGTAGTTAATAAAATGAGACTCTAAACTTAACAATATAGCATTTGGAGTCTGAATTCCCAATGTTCCAGCTCAACAATCATGCCTGAACGATTTTATATGCAATGCCTCCTTATCATCATTCATTGAGACTAACTCAGGCTTTACAAAACCATAATTTTTAGCAGAAATATTTTTTGAAAGCATAATAGCAAAAAAATTTTGCTTCTTTAATTTTAAATAGCTAAAATGCATAAACTTCAAGCAAGCTATTTATATAGAGGTGCTTGAGCTGCATGTGCTTTATCGATGAAGGGACTAAGTGTATTTTGCTAAGTGAATAATAACATGATTGTGACAAAAGAGAGTGAAGCCTTTTTCAGATTGTTTTAATTCTTTCAAGAAATTTTTCAGTCATACCATCTCATTGCTAGCTTTAATGATCATTATGTATTTTGCTCCATGATTGATAGTATGACTATCTTCTAAAATTGTGACACCCAAATGATAGTGATACTGCCCAACAGGAAGATGTATCCGGTAGTACTTATTCATGTATTTAGGCTTCCTCCTGGATCTAAATTAATTTAGCATAGTAATTCCAAGTCAATTCTTTTGAACTTAAAAAAATTGTTGATCATATTTTTAGATGGCGTAATATCTATTTGGTAGCTTCTTAGTGCTCTTTTGATGGATTAGACATGTATATGTCGATTGCTCCCAATGCTTGTATAATATCAACTATTATGCAAATTATTAAATATATAAGAGATCCAACAACAAATGCATAGAAGATTGTAGCCAAGTGCTCTTTCTCCTCTTCAATTTTTTTCATGTGTTCCTTAAATAATCCGAAAAGAGTAGTTGTAGAAAACCAATTTGATTCGAAAAACTGAAGGAACCCTAAAATCACAAAACCCTGATCACGCCGACAGCACAAATCGCCCGTCTCCCACCTCTGCAGGTCTCAATTTAAGAGGAGCAAAGTCAAGAAATCACACTCAACCTTATCTCTCTTCCCTCCTAAGCCAATAATAGGGATCCTTCTTTGTCTACTACCTTGAACAAAAGCTTCATAACCACATGCCTCTCCCTGCTCCCCTCACAAGTTTGACTCCAATAATGGTGAGCTTCATCTTCCTCCTCTTCTCACTTGAATTTTCCTTCTCAATTTTTCTTTTAAAAGTATATTTCTCTCAAAGCTATCACTTTTCCCTTCAGAAGCGTTCTTTGGGCTCACCATCTTTAACATTGGAGATCTAATCCACATCTTCTTCTCCACTTTTTCCCTCACTTAACTCATAAACATAGATCAACCTAAGTTATTAGTTATAGTTAATTTTAATTTAGCCTTCATTTTAATGAAGCTTTATAATAATTTTTATGTTTAGGCTTAATTGTGTTAGTTTTATCCCGTAATAATGATCATAATGAATTCGGTTAAATTTGGGGTAATATATGCGGAATAAGTTACACTTATCCGATTTAGCAATCAATCTGTAATACTCTTGTAGCATTCCAAAGTCAGAAAAAAATTTAGCACCGATAACTAAAAAACTATTTATAAAAAAAAACAACAAACCATGTATTCCTGACGAGATCTTCTATACGTTGCGATGAAAAAAGGACGGCTAGACTTGAAAGACCGAGCAGAATTTAGAGCGCTCTCATTGCTGAACACCTTTAACCCTCCCAGTATAACACGCCCATTTAGGATTTCCCCTAAAGATCCAAAGGTAAAAAGACAATAGAAACAAAAATGAGGATCAAAATCTTAAGCGTAAGCTTGCAAATAAAACTATTAAAACAAGAGGAACTCACGCCTCCGTCCTGGAGCCCGAATGAGCGCGGTACTAGTCTTAGCTGGTACTTTATCTCTTATTTCCATCTCTTCTTCCTGCTCCACTTTCATACTAGCAATAGGATCTACCTTCTCGCAACCAGTGATCCCGTATATCTTCACATCAAACCCTAGATCGCCATCATAAACAAATAGCAAAAATTCCCCCAACTGAATGGCGAGATCGGCAACAAAGCACTCCCATCCTTCCCCGAAGAACAGATTTTTGCCCTCCCTCCTCAACATCACAGCCCATCGCCGCCCACCCCGACTCCTGAGCACCGATTTAACCAAGATTTCCCCGCTAAGGTGCTCGTGGAAACAGGGAGGAATCCGCTAAAAGATAGAAAAGAATGAGAGAATGAAGCAGCTCAGCTGAAATCTAGGTTTTGAAGGAATCGAAGTATACCAATCTTGTTTGGAAGTCCCCGATCATGACTTTGAAGAAAGAATCTCTCTCCCAAAGCGGTTTCTCCATGGCCAGCAGCTCCTATGGAATTGAAGAGAATGAAACTGGGAGAAGAAAAGAGATTTTAGAGGTGGGAATGACAGAAGAAGGGTTCGCGCCATTTTAAAGCGGCGGTTGTCGCGAAGGAAAACAAAGGACGGTGGAATCCGGGAGTGGAAGTGAGAGTGAGTGGAACGAGGAAGGGGCTGGCTTTTATCGTCTAGCCGTTAGCAGTTAATAGCCGTAGGAATATTTCAGCTGACAATTTTTAGAAATTGTTAAGACTTATTAAAAAAAACATGAGATTTTTTTTTTTAAATGGTTAAGGTTCATGTCAAAGTCTCCAATTTCTCCTTGGGCCAACAAAAATTTTATACATAACTTTTATATTCTAATTTTGCCTTCTGCATCTTCATTATTTTATACATTTGTTAAAGTCAAAAATCTAAATAATGTTGAATAGGGGTGTCAATTCGGGTCAACGGATTGTGTTTGGGTTGAATCCGATTTGACCTGGCCGTAAATGGGTCAACCTGAACCCGACTCGTTTTTGAAAAACCGGAAAGGTAAGGCTGGAACTCAGAACTCAGCTTTGACCTACTCGGCCATTCATGGGATTTGAATGGCTAAACAACGAAGCAAGGAAGCAAAGATGATGAAGCGTCGAAGCCTCCACATATTTCGAGTCAAAGTCAGGTTAGTGTGTTGACCCAAATCCGACCGGACTTTTCAAACGTGTCAAAAATCAAAAACTAAAACTCGAACTCGACCCATTTATTAGATGGGTCGACCCAAACACAAATTTTTCGGATCAAATTATCTAGTCCTGTCAATAATTGACACCCTTAATGTTGAATGATAAGTTAAAGGTTAATTATAATTTTTATTATCTTTTATTTAACTAATTATTCATTATATGTACTTATCAACATCGTACATAGTTGCATTTCCTTTCTCATTTTAAATGCAATATTTTTTACTATGAGTCTCAACTAAAAGTCAATAAAAAAAATCACCTGAATTGATTGGAATCAAAGGAATGAATTTTATTTTAGAATAAGATATTTTAGTTTGAGTTTCTTTAGAATAAATATTAATGATTTTTGTTCTCAAAATTAACAATCTAACTTCAATTTAATATCTTGACATAACTATCAAGAAAACTTCCAATATATTACTCTCAAAAGAGAACCCAAAATATTAACTTTGATGATATTTAAGACATAAATATATTACAAATACATTGAAGGAAGAAGTTGCATGCCAATAAACAAATTAGACATGCACTAAAATACATACATTTAGCACATGAAGCAACAAATATCTATTACTAATATTTGATAGGTATTCAATCTTTAGTTCATCTTTCAAGAACAATAATACTATAGCAAATAATATCCTCTAATTCATATTTTGAAGTTAATTTATCATAGAAAAAACAAGTAATGTAAAGCAAAAGTAATCATAATAAGGGTGCCCAAATTAAGGAGAAATAATCCTGTGCGGAGATCGAACACATAACACCGTCCGGAGACCAACCAGAATATGTCACATTAGCGATACCGAGCAGTACCGAGCCGCGGTATCGAGCACAGAGGTTACGTGACGCATTCTGATTGATATCCTAACAGCATTCGATGTTCGCAAATAATAATTAATACAAATTAAGACACCTATTTAGGTTAGCATAGTGTATATTACTCAAGAGCAAATGATTGCTCATTTTAAGGAAACTAGACAACAATTAGTTATTGTCACTATTATGACAATGTTTCCCTTACCAATTTACATGTTATAGTTGCCTAACTTGGTCATCCATTTAATAAAGATGAGCTTATATGTCAATGAAACCCTATTATTGCATGCCAAAAGTACAACACAAAATAATATATTTACTCCTAAGCTCTAGAAGAGAAAGTCCATTCGTTTGGGATTGCTTTCTTACTGCTTTTTAAAATATTTTTTTAGTACAAAGATTAAAAGCTACTTTAAGAAGCAGTAAGAAAACCGTCCCAAACGAAACCTAACACTCCTCCACTCAATGTATTTTCAATCTTAACCGCATGCGACAACATTCTATTTTTGTACGACATCCCATATGTAAGAAAATTATGCATATTTTCCATCACCTTCAATAGTTTAACAAATAGGTTGTTTAATAATTCATTAAAAAATTAATAAAAATAGATTAAACAAATCACATATTTATATTTAGGTACTCCTACTTATTGCACAACAAAATTAAATATACTAATTATGAGAATATATAATGTACAACAACAAAATACATTGATTCCATGCCTATAAATAATTTCAACAACAACCTTTAAAGGATATATTTATTAACTTAAAACTTGTCCGCCCAATCTCATACTGAACTTCATAGGCTCCTCAACTTTTCCTGAAACCAAGACAACACAAAAATAAAATAGGTGAGCGATAAACCCACGGGGTTACATAAAATCTACTATTGATTTTAATGCATAAAAAGAAGAGCATCATGCTCTTGCTTGAAGGTTAGCTTATAAATAATGAGAATATATTCTCATAAAAAGAAGAGCAAATTTCATCATTTTAAGAGAATATATTTTCTATACAGTAATCGAGCACATTAACATTTTGTTTGAAACAGCTTTCTTAATGTTTTCAAAAACAATTTTCTAGTTTCTAGTATTAAAATCTTTATTTAAAAGTAGCGCAAGCTTAGCCCAGAGGCTAGTGGGAATATAAGTTGTTTTTAAGGTCACTATGTACTATAGATAAAAGAGAACCATCAAGCCTCTTGCTCTCTCAACTCTGATTTCTATGTAGAAGTGCTCCAAATCTTTTTTTTTTTTTGGAAATTTGGGGCAAAAGCCCATATATTAAAGAAAATTTAAATACAAGTAAACCTTATACCAGGAAAACCACAAAAACCATCTACGAAAAACAGGGAAAAGAAGGGGAGAAAGCTGAGAAAACCAAAATGGTCTCAGGAGGAGGCTAACCTACAAGCAACAATTACAACAGAATGAGATAAGACAAAAACAAAATTGCCAAAAAATACTCAAGCAGCCAACAGATCCCAGAAAGATGGCCATCCAGGGGAGACCGGTTGCCAAAATTCTCCAAAAAACAGTGACCAAAACCAGCAGCTGATCAGAACCGAAGGCAGAGAATGTCCATCATCAAACTGTGTAAGTGCACAGGATAGCCTCATCATCATAGACCAATCAAAACACTCACAGCCATCCGCAAAAAAACCAACAAAACAAAGCCAATTAGGCTCCAAATTCAAAATTGAGCAGAGCATACCGGTTCGAAATCCGTTCCCAACCATTCCAGTATTTTGCTTTTTGAGAAAGGGCAAATTTGATGTTCTGAATAAGCTCATAAGGGTGTTTCCAAGAGTTACTGAACCTCCTGCTATTCCTTTCTCTCCACAAATAGTAAATCATGCATGAAACAACAAAGACGCAGAAATTTTTATCCTCCACATTAGTGTTATCCAAATAGTCAAGCAGTTGAACTAGATTGGGCCTCAACAAATAGTTGTTTAAGCCAGGAAGTAAGATAGAAATCACCATATAAGTAAAATCACATTCAAAAAACAGATGGTTATGAGTTTCCAGTTGATCAACACAAAAGGCACAGTTGGGGTTCACCGAAATACCCCTTTTTAACAAAACATCAGCCATTTTAAGCTTCCCAATAATTGCCATCCACGAATAACAGGAATACCGTAAAACATATTTCTTATGCCAGATAAATTTATGCCAATTAACCTCGTTCAAGAGCTCAAAAAACTGCACAATGTAAGCTTTAAAGGAGGGTTTGGAGGAACCCAACCAAGACAAAGCAGGTTTATCATTAACTGGACAGTTTATAATAGCCATTCTAAGGTGTTCTGGCCAAGTTACAGGTAGGTTCCAGGAATCATTAACCCAAAAAGAGTCAAGAAATAGCTTTTCAAAGTTCCCAACAGGAATGAAATCCACCAAAACATGACCGTTGCACCAAGGGTCCCAAGCCATAGAAAGGTTAGCATGCGTATTCACCGAAAGATTGACACAGGATTTAATTTTTTGAGCAACCGAGCAAATTAATTTCCATAACTTAGATGCTTGAGAGCTGGGTGACTTCCAGACAGAGAAGTAGTTGTGCCTAAATCAGGTGGAGGCCAAAGACTGAGAATTATATAGCCTCCAAATAAAAGATACAGAAGATGCATGATACAAAGCCTCAATAGAGTTGATTCCTAGGCCACCTAAATGGGTAGGAATAGCAGTGTCTTTTCAAGCTATTAAGTGCATTTTCTTACCACCAATTTTACCATGGAATAAAAATTTAGAGCAAAGACTAGTTATAATTCTCCGACATTTCCGAGGTATAATGGAACCTCTAATCCAATAAGCAATGGTATTGGCAATTGTGAATTTAAGGAATTGAACTCTACCTGCAAAAGAAAGAAACTTGACTTTACAACCATCAAGTAGAGTAGAAATTCTACTCAATAGAGATTGGAAGTGAGAAAATTTGAGCCTGGTGTGAGAGACGGGAAGTCCCAGGTATTTCGAGAAAGATTCCACTTTAAAAATGCCCAAAATGTGACAGACAACCTGAGAGTGAATAGCAGTTTTTGAGAATAAAATGAAACTTTTCTCAGGATTGATAAAGAGGCCAGAAGCATTTGCAAAGTAATTAATCGATTCCATGAGGGAGATAACAGAGCTAGGAGTAGCATTACCAAAGATAAGCAAATCATCCGCATACAATAAATGATTCAAAGTTTCCCCATTCTTAAGGCACCGGAGCTCCAAAGCTCCAGTGCTCCAAATCTTACGTTGGGGGGTTGGAGAATATGCTTTTTAAGGGTAAAATGAGAATACTATAGACCGCTTACCGACGCTTCAATTGCAAGCTAATTGAGAAAGATATAAATAAAAGACGCATTCACGTGAGGCAGGATCTTAATGTACCCTCGCTTTACAGAACTTAAGATAATTGGGAGACTTCTGCTTTGTTTGGGACGGCTTTTTTAATGTTTCTTAAAGCAGTTTTATAGCACAAATTTTTTTTTTGGTACTAGAATGATGTTTTCTAAAGCACTAAAAAAGTTATCCTTAGGCTTTATTTGAAATTATTTTTTTACTGATTCTTAAAACAACTTTCTAGTACAACAATGTCAACAGCATCAAACCTTTATCCCACTACGTGGGGTCAGCTACATGAATCCTTTTCTCGATTGTGTCCTATTAAAAGTCAAATGAAGCTAAGTTTGGGAGGGCTTTTTTGTTGCTTCTTGAAGCAGCTTTTTAATTAAAAAATTAAAATTTTTGTACTACAAAGTTGCTTCAAGAAGTAGTAAGAAAGCCGTTAAGGCTTCGTCTGGAACGGCTTTCTTAATGCTTCTTAAAGCAGCTTTTAGTACAAAAATTTTAATTTTTCTACTAAAAATTTCTTTTAAGAAGCAGTAAGAAAGTCGTCCCAAATAAAGCCGACTTTCTTACTGCTTCTTAAAGCAGCTTTTTAATATAAAATTTTAAATTTTTAAACTAAAAAGATGTTTTAAGAAGCAATTAAGAAGCTGTCCCAAACGAAACCTTATATTTTGTATGGGACAATTTTCTTATTGCTTCTTAAAGCTGCTTTTTAGTATAAAAATTAATTTTTGTACTAAAAATTTACTTTTAAAAGTAATAAAAAAAAGTCATCCCAAATGAAGCCTGAATGTAACAAAACTCAAAGGTGTGGAATGAGAAAGAAAATAAACGAGCTACCATCGAAGAAGAAAAAATAGCTGTTATTGAAGTAAATTGAGTAAATTTTTAAAATGTGATTTGATGGAAAATTCATTGGGATAACTTGTTAACATGAACAATCAATACAGAATATTATAAGCTTGACATGACAAAGTGCAGACTGAGGCTTCGTTTGAGACAGCTTTTGTATTGCTTTTTGAAATATTTTTTAGTACAAAAATTAAAAACTGCTTTAAGAAACAGTAAAAAAAAATAGTCCCAAATGAAGCCTAAATCATATAACCTAAACCCTAAACAACCAAAAGTGATAGTGATACCAAGAAAAATTTAACTAAGATGTTAAACAAAAAAAGTATATCCTAAGAAAAAAACATATTTATCCAACCAATATTGATTGGTTTGGTTTCAGTTCCCTAAAAACCTACCCCTCTTCCTAAATTTTACCATTCGCATTTGTCCAGGTAGAATCTCCAAGCCTCAAAGAACACAAGAAGTACAATCCACTAAAGGATTCCAACGGAACAAATTCAAATAGTAAAAAGCGACCAAACTCATGCAGGTAAGAAAAATCATCTTGATGGTCCTAAAAGGATTGATATGTAAACCAAGCTCAAACTCTACAAGTAATCCTAGAAAATTGACACAGGGGCTTTATGACAAGTTTATCAAAAACAGGGAAACTCAAGAACTACAAAATTTCAGTTAGGCTACATTGCGGTAAAAATGAATATTCACATCATGTTGGCCTTTTTTTGCTAATAATGCAGTTATCATTAATATCAACAATATAATGTGAGATATAATGGTGAAATTTTTTTAGGATTATAACATTAAGACTATACAACAACAACAAGTTTTTATCCCAATACGTGGGGTCGGCTACATGAATATTTTTTCTCCATTGTCTCATGTTAAGAATTAAATTCTCATTTAATATGAGCAATTCTAAACAGGGGCGGAGCCACGGTGGGGGCACTGGGGGCATGTGCCCCCACTGGCCCGCCAGAAAGTGAAGAAGAACTGCATTCTGGCCGGCGACCAGAAGGCGGAAGTGCGGACGAGCGCAAGGGCGGACATGAGACGCCGGACGAGCCAGCGCCGGATCAGGACCTGCTTCGCGCGGGGAACTTGCTTGGCGTGGAGAACCGAGAACCTGCTTCACGTGGAGCCGTGGAGGACTGGGTAAAGTTCTGCAGCTTTAGGCCTTTTGCAATTTATCTATAATAAGTTTATAACTTCTTTATATTAAAATAAAAGCATTGCTATATAGATATTTCTATGAGGCTACATGCTACTAGCTAAATAGAGATTTGTCCTATTCTTCCAATGTTTTCAATCTGACAAATTAACTCTTGGTTTAATTTTGTTGGATGGGATTTCTTTTAAATGTGACTTGAACATTAAACCGTAAACTATTCCTTTGAATTTATACAGAAATGATGCCGTCACTCCAATAGTAAGATGAATTTTTGATGAAATAGATCTTTGCAGCTTTGGCGTTAAGTAGGTAGGTGTTGATACTATTAGTTGTGAACTATCATGCTAAGTTAAAACTAAGAATTTTATATTGATTAATGGAAACTAATTTTATAATTTTTGTGTTCAGGAACACTTCGAGAATCAAAGAATTACGAGTGTTCTGCTGATATGTAGAAATTGGCAGGTATGTTTTTTAGTTATTAATAAATTTACTAGCATATAAAATTTTTTTGTTGCAAGCATAGAATTTTTAAACTAGTTGTTATTAATTTTTAAACTCAAGATTAGTGTTCTCAATTGTAAGTTTTTTTTTTCTTTATCATATATTTCATATTTTTATATATTTCATATTTTTATAATGAATCTAATGATTAAAAAAAAATTTAAAACCGCCGTTGCCGGTCTCAAGCCTGGATGAAAAAGGTTGAGGGTTTTTTTTTACTTCAATGAATTGTGCCCCCACATGAAAAAAATCCTGGCTCCGCCCCTGATTCTAAACTTCACAAAAATCATTCCAAATCTCACAAAAACTCCGAAGTTAATCAGAGCCTAGTAGTGGATCCAATATTCAATTTTCGCTGCACTTAAAAAACTTCTTCTTTTTTGAAATTTTTTAGGGGAAGTACAACAAATCTAAAAAATATATGTTCAATGTCATCTGATTCCATTACCGTAAGGAAAAATCAATTAATGGACCAATTGTATTATTAAATAACTTTAGCTTGATGGTTATCCTTGAACATACATTGCAACTTTGGACAGAAAAGATCATATTTGTATCACCATATACATGAGTAAAAAGTCACCCATTAGTACCAAACATGACAAGAGAGGCAAACCAACAGATTAAAAACCAAAAGTGGAGGTAAATGCCTATTTTTTACACAGTGCAAGCTTAATTACCCTCTTTTAAATAAGTAGAAGTCCTATATACCCTCAGTTAGAATCCCTTACCCAATTCATTAATCAATTCTCCGCTAGTCTAGCTCCTTCTTAGTCCCTAAAATTTTCTCTCCCTTCTTCTTATCCTTAATATAACATTTTATCTCCCTGCTAAGGTTGTCATCAAACAAAATTAGACAGGAAGTTCTTCTCCATGACAATGGAACCTCACATCTCCTCCCTAGCCAGAATTAAGTAATGAGCATTTCTTTGGCAGAGAAGGAGGGCAAGGCAGAATATATTGCAAGCCTTGCTGATGATGCACATTATAAAATATTATCTAGATTATATAAATTTTCTATGTAGTAACATTTATGATATTTTATTTCCATGAAGATAAAAAAGCTCTCTCTCATATAAGGATTCCCCCATTTTGTAACTTCGTTCTCTTCTTCGTTGTGCATTATCCTGAACCCTACTTATGGTCTCTCTGCCCACATGGGTCCATATGGTGGTTTTCATTCAGGGGATCTAGTTATGCTTTATTGCATAGATTTAAACCTCCTAGAAAGAAAAAAACTTGTAACTAGGAATGCAGAGGAAATGTCCAAGGAATTTAAATTCCCAATACATACATTCTCAACACCATTAAAGAATCAATTTGTTCTTCCTTACATTGTATGAACCATTACTTGCACAAAGAAAACTCTAGTGAAAAAGATAAATTATGTCTTTGTTCTTCCTTCCAAGAAGATAACATTTGGTGTTGGGAATTAATTTCCTTAAAGAATCACTTTATGGTACCTTCGGGGAGGTTTCCCGACACCCAGTGATATTGTATGAACCATTATGTTGTTGAAAACACACAACGCCAAATAATAACTACTGAAAGGAATCAAACATTAACTTGATGCCATGTGCAATGTCAAAGAAAGGTTTTTTATTTCATGAAGCCCCTAGCAACACGGAATTAATTCCTACTAAAGATAAATTCAAACTAGAACAAATAGAATTGATTTCACGTTTTCACAATGATAGTTTTATGAAACAAAAAGAAGGCTACAACTTCGACCATAGACAATAATGGTTAATGGCTGATATAGAAGTATAAGCTAAGTCAAGTAAAAACATTTCAGACAATATCACACAGTGATTGTTGCACAAAAGGCATAAAATAGCATAAATAATCTATAATGTAAAACACTAAGGCTTCATTTGGGATGGCTTTATTACTACTTCTTAAAGCAGTTTTCTAGTATGAAATTTTTTGCAAGGCTTTTAAAACCGGACCGGGCCGTCCGGTTCAACCGGTTGAACCGCGAACGGGACGGCCGGTCGGTTACAGGTCTCTAAAGAACCGTTTTCGCATCGAACCGGCCTCGGACCGGTCGAACCGCCGGTTCGACCGTCGAACTGGAAAACCAGCTCCGGTTTTGAATAACCGTCCGGGTCGGAAGTTTCGACATTTTGAGCGGAAGCCAGAACGGGAGGGTTGTGAAGTTAAATTTCTCCATTTCGCGCATCTTCCTCGGCTGTCACTGCTGTCCGACCTTGCTCGTTTGACGGAAGTTACGACATTTTGATCGGAGATCGGAATAAGAACAGGAGCACGCTGACTGTGAAAGTAACTTTCCACCTTTCATGTGCTTCTACGACACCTTCGTGGCTGATCAACGCCGCCTCTCCGACGGCTTGCCCTTCCCATTAGATCGGAAGTTAGACATTTTGATCGGAAGCAACAACGTGAGCTCGCCGGACTGTGAAGGTAACTTTCATCCTTTCGCGCGCTTCTCTGCTTCCTCCGGCGACGTTCCCTTACCTGTAGGATCGGAAGTTAGACATTTTAATGTTTTTGGTGGATTTTCCTTTTGTTTTGTGTTGCAGATTTGGTGAATAAAATTTCTGAACTTATTGTTGTGCATGGATGACTAATCTGCCCTAAGGCTTCGTTTGATTCGGTTTATGCTTACATAAAAAGGAGTTTTCGAAAAGGAGGTTGAGAAAAAGCCGTTCAATAAAATGGAATTTCAATAATGAGATATGTTTGAGTAATATTTTTAAAAGTGCTCATCAATACTTGAAAGTAAATTTAAATTGTTTGTTTAGGAGTTCTGCTTTTGAGATTTTATTATAAAAAGACATAATTGCCCCAGAAATTTATGTACACGTTATATATATATATATAAACGAACAACTCAATATTATAATTTCATCAATTAATTTAATCGGCGAAATAAATGCTCTCCAATTTCAAAAATTTTCTTAGAGATCCATATTTTCAAAAATATTTCTTTTCGATTTTTTTTTTCTTCTTTTTCTTTTTTTTTCCTCTTTCGTTAATCGGCGAAATAAAAAAGCCGTCACAAATGTAGCCGACCCCACATAGTGGGACAAAGACTTGATGCTGTTGTTATTGTTGTATGTTGCAATTATGCATAGCAACTCTCAAAAAGTCCCTTTTCTTATCCATCACGGATCTCCATTCATGTGGAATAAGGAGAATGATATGCGGACCTCCATTTTCTTCTTCATTTATAGCAATTAGCTTGCTCTTGGGAATATGGTTATCAGATTAGCTCATTTTAAAAAAAAAAAAAAAAAACATTAAAATTTTTGTCCTTTCCTACTTGTTTCATCCCTGAGCCTGCTATGGAAGAAGTGATTTTACCATCTATAAGAAAATTGCATTATGGTATATTTCAAGTCCAATTAAAAAGTTAGCGACTTGATGCAGGACTTACCTTAGAAGCCTCTCCTAAATAGCATTACATGTAAACTGACAGAATTTAGATGACTGGTTTGCTAACTGTTCTTTAGAAATATGATTGTTTAATGACCCTTGATCATCATGAGACTTGAGGAAGCTGGGAGCGAATCATGAAAAATTTCGAACGGGAATGAAGGAGCCGCAAAAACGACGGTGCAATCTCTGTACCTCCGCGAAACACGAAGTCGAACGGCAACAAGGAGCAGAGGGAGCGACCGTGCGCTCCCTACTCTCTTGCGAAGCAACGTCGCTAAACAGCGACGACGAGAAAGAGAAGATGAAAGGCGAACCCTAGACCTCTTTTACGAAAATAACGAAGTCGGACAGCAACGTCGAAGGAGTCAGAGCGAGAACGTGGAGGAGGGTTAAATCGGACTTTTTGGTTGGGAAACGGTGTTTTCTGAACGAATAAGCAGACAGCAAATAAATTCTGTAACCACCCAAAATACGTGGTTTAATAAAAAGTAATTATGATTAAATTTATCTTCCAAACAGTTATGCCGAACTGATTAAAGCTTATTCAGACGGAAATGGAGAAAATAAACCTAATCAAACGAGGCCTAAATTTCTCTGGTTTTAATTGCATTGTTATGGATGAAAAAAGCATATAGTTGGCTAAGTGTGGGCTACTGGCTTTTGTCACCAATATTATGTAAGTAAAAGTATTATAATTTTTCTTTTGTTATATATTTATAAATAATTGTGTCATTATTATAATATTTAAATATAATAAATATTTATTACGTCATCCGGTTTGACCCCGGTTCGACCCCGGTCGAACCATCAAACCTCTAACCCCTCCTTCTCCCGGTTCATTGACCGGTCCGGTTTTCAAAGCCTTGATTTTTTGTACTAGAAAGCTGCTTTAAGAAGCAGTAAGAAAACCATCCCAAACGAAGCCTAAATCAATAATGATAACATATATAGTCACAAAAGAACTTTAGTTCTAATTTCACACTAATTCATTCTCCTCGTGAATAAAAAAAGCACATATGATAGGCTGTTAAGCATCTAATGCCCAGATTTATGAAATGATTTGATAGTGTCATACAAACAAAAATGCAATTGTAAAAGATTAATGAGTTCAATAGAAGCACAGGAAGAAGTTTGAACTAGAAAAAGATAACAAGAGTTATTTGTTACAGCTTTTATGTTAGAACTTGGGATTACAACTTTGAGCTGATATTACTCACTCACAATAGAATATTATGGCCAAGCAATTCCAAATTCCATCATGAAGGGAGCAGAGTGAACAAAAACAAGTAAAATTTTATTTTAAGACATTCAATACAAATTAGCATTGTACCTGCAAAGTCCGGTATTTCTTTCTCACAAGCTTTCATCACGACCAGAAGGCTCGGTTTGCATTATTGTTCTCCCAACCCCTCTATACCACAGGAAAACAAGCCATACCGTTCTCCACAATCCACCATTTGCAAAGTGAGGAATAAGCAATCGGCCCCAATATGGGTAATACGGGCCGGGCAGTTTAAGCAACAAGAAGAAGGTCGCAACCATAAGCAAATGCCATGGGAACTCTCCTTCCTAGTTCCAAAGCATTATCCAACAAATCAACAACTCATGAGTAAATACAAAAGAATAAACAGCACCAGGCATAGAACGAACCTTGAAGCCAACGGATAGCTCAATTGCAGTGTCGACAAGTACACCGGCAAGAACAAACCCAATAAGAAACGGGAACGGCACGAGCACCAGCTTCTTTTCGTGGCCGCAGTAAGACATCTCGCTCAAAGACGAGACAGCAAGCATTGGTATAAAGAGATACTTACCCACCGCGCAGGCGAGGTCGAACAGGAGACGGAAGAAGCTTTCCAGTGCTTTGACCCACGGGAACTTCTTTACTGGTTGAGGCAAATCGTCAAAAAGCTTCTGTGCGGTGGTAATAATGTAATCAAGGCTAAGCCTTTGACCAGGATCGCTAGGGTTTCCCGCCGGAAGATTGATGGCGCGGGGAAGGAAGCGGCCATAGGTGGAAAAGGAACAAAGAAGCACCGGTGATGGAGGGCGGAGGGGCTTCGGCCATTGAAAGGATAAACGAGATGAAGGGGATAAGGATAGTGGCAGGGCGGCAGTGGAGATTTTGGAGGGAAGAAGTAGAGTACAAGGATGCAGAAGAGAAGAAGAGATGGAAGACATCGACGATGAAAGGAGCGTGCTTGATGGCTTGGTGAATGGCAGCAGTCGATCAGTGCGGGTACGGTTGTGGATGCGACTTGGGCGAGATCAAAGAGTGGAAAAGGCTGGTTTTTTTTAATTATTTATTTATTTATTTATGGAGAGGGTGTACTTTAGATATCTTCAATAATAATAAAAAATTCATTTTCCATTTCAAAATATATTAACACCCCAAAATAGAGTAACTAGTTTTCAACCAAATTCAATTTCATAACATCAAAAAAATATTTTGTGCATATTATTTCTCATATTTTTTATATTTATTTTTAATTATATATTTATATTTGTCATTTTTTTTTGAATTAAAACTACTAATATTTTGTAATAAAAATAAATCTATCTCGAAAATCACAATTTTGTTTAGTTTTAAATAAATGAGGAAATTAATTTTTTTATTCATAACCCCTTATAACAAAAACAAGAAGAATTAAATTTTGAAAAAAATGCCTTAAGATGCATAAGAAAAATATGTAAGATGAAGTGAGAACATGTAAGACCCAAAAAGTTTGATCACATTGAGTAAAATTATACATATTCCATCATAAAAAATGGCATTTGTGAATAGTGTGGCTCGTGAAAATGCCTCTAAATCTCACATTCGGTTGGAGCTCGCGGTGGATGGAAAACGCTCGTTCACGTTCAGTTGGAGATGGTCTAAGAGGATTAGCCTAATTTCTCTGTAAAGTAAAATTCTAATATGAAAAACCAAATTACAACCATAGGAGATGAGGAAAAAAGACATTATAGTGAGATGCATTAAAAGTGAAATGCTCAAAAAAAGAGCAACCTATAACATAAAAAATCACTTAACAAAATGTTGGAGTCACAATAAGCAAAAGAACTCCCTCACAACAAAATTCAATCAGAAGATGTTCCCTTGGTTTTCAAAACTAACATGTAAGGTGTGGTCCTGGTTGCCAAGATGACCATCCAAGAGGAAAGAGTCTGCCAAAAAATTCTCCAAAGAGGGGGGATACATTCATCATAGTCCAAACCCGCCAACACAATTCTCGAGCAAACAGAAAATGATTGGAGTTCTCAGTAATCAATCGATAGCAAAATAATTAATAGCAGAAGTCGTAAAGAAATGCATCCAATTATTAATCGAATATCCAAAGGCCATAAAGTCAGAAAGTTGTAAAGGGACTAGTATAATTATAAAAGAGGGAGCAAAGAATGGACACCATAAACGCCAAGATAGCATGGGAGACATTCCAAAAAAAAAAAGTACCACCTTGAGAAATTAAGTGTATAACCTCATCAAATCCTTTTTAGCTAGTAATTTTGATACGAATAATTTTCCTGGTTTTACATAAAATAGTTGAGAGACTATCAAAATTAGTCTCAAATCTTTTGGAATTTCTTTCCCTAGAAATATGGTAAAGAGAGCAAGAGATAACCAAATAATAGCCATTTTTTAACATCATTAACATGAGTCAAGTCATAAATGAAATAAAAAAAGTTGTATTAGATTTGGTTTCATGAGGAATCAATTCATCCAAGGGATCATAGTGGAGATTATACTAAATACATAATCTTAGTGGAGTGGCACATCATTGTGCTTGAGAGAGCGTAGTGCTATGCTTGAGAACGCATCAGCATTAGTAATTACCGCGGCGACATTAAAGGCTATGTTTTACAATAATTCTGGATTCAACATACAACACAAAGGCATTGGGTTGGAAGCGCTGCGGCACCAGGCACTAAAAATAACTCTTTTTAATATTTTTCTAATATCCCTTATCACCACCCACTCCCTCATTTACTCTCATTGCTTGACCGGGAAGGAAAGGAAAACTAGAAGATGGGGAGGGAGAGAGAAACAAAAGAGAAAATCCTTCAAGGTTTTTTCATCCATTGTTCATGTTATAAAATTTATTTTGTTTGTAGTAAGTGACTATACTCTTACTTCTGTTTTGTAGGATTTTGATTTCTATAAATTTTATCACTTATAAATATATCAAAAATGCATTGTCTCTTAATTTTATAAGCTTTCACCGTAAAACTTTTTATATGCCATTGATTTGAATATTATGAATAATTTCATATGATTTTATTACATTTTCACTGATTAAATATGTATACATAAAAACTTTTATGTGAAATGAGTAGAGAAAAATGTATACCAAATACTGGTTGAAAAATGATGTACTCTAATTTTGATACGATATTGAAATGTGATATATGCAAAAATATTGATGTAATTAATATGTTTTGAAATGTAATTCTGATATTAATATGATAAGAATACTAACATCATAGATCTTACAACATGGAATAATTGTCATATGTGTATAGAATTAGGAAGTTGAATGGATGATATGAAACACTGTAAGGTTTGGTTAAGTGATATATTGATTGATATTTATTAGAGCAGACACAAATCACAAATGCCCAGGATAATAAAACTATGTAATAACTTAGCTTATACTACTCTTATGTTATTCATAACTGTCTACTCATCCTGTATCTATATATAGTGACACTTGTACTGGACTCATAAATAGATTCATTTTCCACTTCTTCCTGTATTATTGTTCTGTTCTTGTGTTCGACCTTCTCTCGTTAGTTCCTTTAGATTCTTCATGGCATCAGAGCGGGTGTAGCTTCACTGCGCTCCCATGGCTACGTCAGAGATGTCCCAGATAGAAGATCCCGAGGATCAAGTGGCTCTCGACGTCACCAACATTCCTTCTTCTCTAAAGTTCGTTGTCTCTAACCTAAAGAATATTATTCCCAATCACCTATCCACGAACAAATATTCCATCTGGAGGTCGCAAATCATCAAGATCTTCTACGCCAATGGTTTTTTTTTTTCTTTCTTGAATCTTCATCCAAATCTCCTCCCCGTCTGCTTCAACAGGAGGACGGTTCTACCGTCCCAAATCCTGCTATCATCAAAGGCTCCTTACGGATCAAAACTTGGACGCCGCTGTTTGCTCATCTATCTCATCATTGATTCTACCATATATTCTAAATCTTGACTCCACCTCTGCCATTTGGGTGTCTTTAAATGTTAGATTCCAATCATCCAATAGATCACGCGTGATCCAGCTCAAAAACATGCTACACAACGCTTCTATGAAAAACTCCACGATGACACAATATCTAACCGAGATCAAAAACATGGTCAACAATATAGCTGCGGCCGGTTCCACCATATACATAGAAGATATAATCCTCTATATCTTGAACAGCTTGCTGCCCTCATACCAAGCCTTCAAAACTTTGATTTGTATAATGCTCCATCCTATTACTCTTGACAATCTTTACTCACTTATTTTAAGTGAAGAGATCCATCTGTCCATGGAAACTGCCCGTAACAACAGCGCGCCCGATCCCAATCTTGCGCTCTACTCGAACATAGGCTGCGGTAGAAGTGGACGAGGCAGATTTACATCGACCAATATGTCCAATACTCGTTCTAACTCTTCCATTACATGCCAAATATTGTTGGTGGAATTTTGAAAACATGTTTTGAAAAATATTAGTTTTCTTTGGGGATTTTAAGATTAAGGTTGAGTTCCAATTCTAAGGTCGAATCGACTCGTTAGAAAGAGTATATCACCCCGGAGGACGAAAATAAACTTTCATAACGATGTTCAGACTTAAAATTATGTAAACTCATCTTGAATGCTATGATCGGGTTCTAAGGAGAACTCTATATGGCCCCGAGGGGACACAATATCGTTCAACTAAGTACCCAATTACAATATTCAAGAAACATGATCGTCGCATCCGCATCCAAAGTCTTATCGAAGAAGGGTGTATCTCCCCAAAGGGAAATGAGACCATTCAACGATAATCCTTCTAGTGCAACTATGACGATCATTATTTAACTTTTCCCAAAGAAATCTAATGAAGTTTTAGAAATTGAGTTTTCTTTAAAATCAGGTGTGTGTGGGGTTCCAAATCTCCTACGAGCGCAAGCCCTCGTAGTTAATTACATCGTAGGGAGATAAAATATCCTACGAAAACTCTCGATTAAAATAATGGCAGAATTTTGTTTAGAATTTCTAGGAGTGATATCAAAAAGAGAAGTGAATTTTGGAAACTCAAAAGGGAATGGATCAAAATTGAGCAGTTATTAACAGAGTTAAAGGAGGAGAGGTAGGGGACACTTTGAGATTCCAGAACCATCCGGAAGTGTCCCAACTTAATCTAAATGTTGGGCTTTATATTTTGGATTTGAAATGATATTTAGTTAGAGTTGAGCATTTTATTAGAAATTTGGGATTAGATTCCCGAAATTTGGGGTCTTATAATCAAAGATCTGCCCCGGATCCTAAATCTATTTTGGACACTGGACCACAGTCGTCCGATCCTAACTAATGCAGTGCAAGGTCTGGACTTACCCCGGCCTGGATTGGGGAGCCAGCTAACCACCTAACCGATTTAAAAGAGATGAATCCGGTCTTTTATGAAAGAGTGGTAGGGACGTTATAATTAAAGTTTTGGGGAGGCGGGGCCGACATCTAGAGATTTTCCTAATTGGCCCCTTTGACTTATGTTGGGTGCTAAAATGCTAAGGACTATGAAATTAAAATTTAGACTCTTTAATTTGTATCTAATGCAATGCATGCTGGTTAACAACCTCAAATCAAATATGCTTGAAATTTTTAAAAACAGGCTTATAAAATAATTTTTTAGAAGACTGGACTTCCCCAGGTCCGGCACCTCGTCCTCATAGGTCAGACTATCCGGACTCTACCCGCAGGCGGGGAAGGGTCTACAGCAAGGAAAGAGTAATGCAAAAATATGCATGCGACCCCGGGGTCGATCCCCGGCTAATTCCCTAGATTCGTTATCTTTCTATGTTATTTAGACTCACTAAAATTTTAGACTTTTAAGATTATGAGTATAAAACTTTCACACCCTCACGAGCCTCACGTATCCAGGCGAAAACAAAGAGCGGCATGCAATCGCCAAAAAACTAGTAAAAACAAGTAATCCTAAAGGCAATCAAATCATCAAATCAAATACAAATTAATTAGTAAATGTCCATAGGCAGAATTGCCTTGCTTATTACAAACCAGAATATTACAGAAAGTAAAGTGGCTGGGCACCACTGACAACAACCCAGATTCTAAGCCTAGTAATGACGCAAGTTATTTTGAGTGGGATACTCTCAATCTTCAAGTCTTCAAATCTTCAATTTCATTCTTCTTTGGACTCCTTTTCTTCAATCTTCTTGGAATCTTTGTAGTGGATTACCCAAATGGACAAGAGGGCACTTCCCTCTAAGGGGAAGGCCACTCTTTCCTCTTTGGGTAAGGAAGAGGTATGATCCAAATTTGGATTTCCAAATGGAAAAGGAGTGTTCCCCAAAGGGGTATCCTTTCCTCTTTGGAATCCAAGCTTTGGATCTATGTATCCCAACTCAAAATAAACTTTCACAACACTTGACACTTACACAAATTACATTGATATCAAAATAAAAATCTAGACTCACCTGCAGGGTTATCCTAAGCAATTAATATATAAAAAGCAGTTATTCCCAAGCAGTTGTATATGAGCAGAAAATAAAGTAAACACACTGGCCACGCTCTTTTTATGATTTGGGGGCTTCAGCAGCTGTAGCACCTGTGCAAAGAGTTTATAATATTTATGCATTTTTTATTTGCCCCCTTTTTATATTGCCCTGCATGAGCGTGGCCACCTGCAGAAAACTGTGTCAACATCCAGATCGTACCTAACCTAAGGGTAATCTAGTCGCCAAACACATCAATCTATCCACAGAGTACAGAAAAAGTAAGCAGACACAGCAAAGCAATTTCATCCACAACATGCAGTGAAAACTACGAAAAATCCGGCATACAGCAGTAAAGTAAACATCGGCCTAACCTAGATCTAGAGTTGGTTGTCCTAGCACATCATCTAAAGTGTGTGAGAAAGGTCGTGCGGCTGGGATAGATCCTAAAGTGGGTTATTAGTTGAAGTTATCTAAAAGTCTGGGTTTGTTAAGGCTTAAAAGGGGATTTAGATTAAAATTTAAATATTAATGAATTAAGAATTTTAATTAGACATATATTTTAAAAATTAATTGATTGCTACCTTTGTTTCACACCGAGGCCGTGAAGTTTATTTCACCTTCCTTGGGGCTAAGCTAATAGCCTCGTAGGCCTGGGTTACCCAGTAGCAATCGGGGTTGATTAAGTTATTTAAGTTGGTTAGAATTAAAAGAGTGGATTAATATTAAAGGGAGTGGGTTGCTGATTTTAAAGGCTTGATTAATTTAAGTTTGCCATTAATTGATTCGTGGCGTTGTGCCACCAGGCTCGAGGAACCAGCCTCCTTAGGACACTTAGCCCCGCAGCCCGGAGTAGTCCAGCCGATAAACCAAATTAATGTAATTGAAATAGAGATTTTTAAAAAAATGTTAAATAATTAAAGATTAATCTATTTTAAGGTTTAACACCCCTTAGAATTCATTCGTGGCGTTGTGCCACCAGGCTCGAGGAACCAGCCTCCTTAGGACACTTAGCCCCGCAGCCCGGAGTAGTCCAGCCAATAAACTTCAACTTTAGGGTGGTTGTTGTGTTTTGAAGGGTTTGTTAAGTGTTTTAAGCATTAAACCAGTATTTTCTAGAGTTTTAGAATAAATTTGAGTTTTATGAATATTTTAGAATATTTTAATGAATTGATTAAAGGGTCAAAAGTTGAAATTTTGATTAACCTCAAATTCTGGAATGTTTGCATTTTATTCAAATACTAGACCTTACTACGATCAGTTAGGAGGTAAGTACGTTGAAATCGGATTTTTCTACATTTTATTACGAAGGTTTGAAGTTTTGAACTAGTTTTGACTTAAAGTTGACCGATTTGTTGACTTTTTAAAATATTGCAAATTTCTGGAATTTGATATTTTTAATAAATACTAGAGCTTATTAGGAGTTGAATGCAAGTGAATTTGGGTGATTTGGATTTTATTTGAATTAGTTATGAATTATCGAAGTTTGGACATTTTAATGGATTTTAGGAATTTCTTAATTAGAGGGTCTCTTTTGTGGTTTTGCTCCAAACAAGTTCCCAATCTCTTGAAAACACCTCCAAAGGTCAGGAACAACCTAAGGAGGGATCCCCAAGTGTTTGGGAGATTTTTGGATTTTTATATTATTATTAATTAATTATCTTAATTAAATATTGGTTTTCACTTAAAATTAAATTAGGGTTTAAATTGCTGTCAAATCAAGGGGCTTTTAATTATCATAGATTAAGGACTGAATTCTGGTCAGTTTGAGGGTTTATATGTAATTTTTGGATTTAAATTGGATTTATTACAATTTTTAGAAGTTTTAAAGGCTTAATTAAGGGTTTAAGACTTAGAAAATTAATTAGGGGACCTAAAGACCTCAAAAATCAGTGAAAATTTGCCTAGGGGCTGAGGGTGTCACTAAGTTCAAATGTTCAAAGTTTCAACTCAAGGGGAAGTGAATCCTAATTATTGAAATTTTTCTAAGTTTTCTATACATGAGTCCTTAATTATTGTCCTTAATTATGTCACTAGTTTTGAATAGGTTCAAATCATAGTTCCTCTAACCCTTTGAATAAACATGACATGCATGAATCACATAAACATAATCAACACCTAAATCTAGGAGAGCCTTAGACTAAGTGGTGTGTGCACCTTAAGCATGCAATTAACTAATTAACATAATTAAGACAGAATGATTATTCACTAATCATCCCCTTCATTTCTATTCAAACATGCTTAATCAACATTTAAGATCTCAAATGACTCTTGAACACTTAAGAATTTACATATATATATATAGAATTTCAAAATAGATATTTAAAATACATAAATATAAATGAATTATATATATATATAAATAGAAGTATATATTATAAAATAATTAAATATATTATCAAAATACATGTTAATGGGTTGAAGGATCCACTGATCTCCATAGAAGTTTGGAAGTAATAAAATATATTTCTTGTAATTTTCAAATACTTAATATTTAATTAAATATAAAGAAAGGATGAAAATACTCCAATAATTCAAATTACCTTCAAAACCTATTCAAACAGTATTGAAAATTTTTCATGAGACCAGCCATGCACTCAACAACATGCATGCCAAATTTCAGATAAAAATACTTTGTATATAATTAATTAAAAATGAAATACACATTTCTGTATTTCTTAAATTACCAGTAAAATAATGGTCAAAATAAACTGATTTTATTTTTAAAATAAACTAGATAAAAAACTGAAAAGTTTGATATATTATACTTAATTTTTGGTTATATATTTGATTTACTATGATTTATTTAAGTTTCAGCAATTAAAACTAATTAAAATACATTATTTTTAATTAAATGGCGGCGGTCAGACACGCGGCGCGCTAGGATTGGCGGGATCGAAACCGCGCGGCGGCGGGGACACGCGTCGGTCGCTGGCCGCTTCACGCGGTTTCCACTTAACCACGTCAGCGGCGCGCTACAGCCGTTGGATTAACCACGGGTTCGATCCAACGGCTGAGATCAGATCGCGCGGTCTGATTTCACCAGGAGAAGATCAGACGGCGAAGATTCGATCCCGCTATTCCGAATGGACGGCCTAGATCTCGCCGGACGGCTGATCGAGCGAGAGATCGAACGCGCGGTCGGATCAGACCGCGGAAGGGCTCGATCTGGACCGTTGATCGAACGATCAACGGTCCAGAAAACGTACACTCGCCGGAGACCGTGAGTGACGCCCTAGTACACGCTCGATCTGGTCACATGCAACCACCTGGGTTTTGTAGTGGGGAGGTAGAGGAAACTCTGGAGGTTCGAAACGAACTGAGAGCTCGGTCTGGGAGGCTAGGGTTGGTGAGAGAGGCTGCCTTGATCAATTAACCTCAAAAGGTGCCTTTCTCCCTATTCAAACGGGCTGGGCTAGATTGGACGGCTAGGATTGATGCAGGGGCTCTCCAGATGATGCCACCTCTCCCTGGGAAAGCTGGAAGGCTGCGGAAAGGGCTGGACAAGCCTTGCTCCTATTGGGTGGACTTGGGATGAGTGAGAGGAGGGATTGCCACTTATGGCTAAACCAGGCCCTGAGCTTGGTTAGGGGAGCTCCAAGTGAGCTTTAGGGCATAAAGGGGTCGGCCTAAAGCAGCTTAAATCAAGGAAAAGGGTTTGGCATGTGATAAGACCTTCTAGAAGAGGTTTAAGCTTGGGTTTGACCAAGTTGACCAGTCAACTGGTCAATGGAGCTGATGTGGCATGAAGGGAAGTAGGAGCAGCCAATGGGAGAGCTTCCAAGCCTAATCTCACACTCCTTGAGGTCAAAATGGGAAGTTTGACCACTTCAAAGAGGGATTTAGGGCTTTGTTGACTTGGTTTGACCAGTCAACAAGGTCAAAGCTAGTGATGTGGCATTTGAAGAGGTAAAAGGTCATTTAGGATAGTTTGATTAAAAGTCAAAAGTCAAAAGTCAAGGGTAGGGAAAATGGGAGCCAATGTCACTAAGAATTGAGGGTTGACTTGGTCAACTCAAGTTGAGTCAAGTTGACCAAATGTCAAGTGACACTTGATCCTTAACCAAGAATTGATTTGAGTAGGTAATAGGGGTTGAAGAGCTCAGATGAGTTGATTTAACCCATTTAGACCCTCTAAGAGCTAATGGGTCAACCTAAGTTGACTGGGTCAACCAGGCTGACCCAATGGGTGAATCTGGGCTGGACAAATTTGAAAAGATATTTTAAGACCATTGAGGGTGGTTCCTGGGTCTGGGGAGGTCAAATTGATCAAAATCCCTATTTGGGCCCCTAAGGGCCTGTTTGGTCAACCTGGGTTGACTTGGTCAACCAGGTTGACCCAGGGTCTGGGTTTGGGCTCAACAGGTTTAAAATGATATTTTGAGGTCAATGGAAGTGGTTGGGTGACTTAAAGAGGTCATTTGGGTCAAAACACATGTTTGGACCCTTAAAGGGCCTCTTGGGTCAAACCAGTTGACTTGGTCAACCAGGTTGACTCAAGGGTTGGAAATAGGTTCAAAAGTTTTGAAATGGCATTTGAAATTTGTTAAAGGTGGTTGCATCCCATTTGGAGCTCATTTGGTTTGAAATCCCCATTTGAGCCCCATAGGGGCATTTTGGTCAATTTTGACCTATGGGTCAATTAAGGTCAAAAGGGTCTAAAAAAATGCAGTTTACTGCTCAATGGGTTAAATTCAAAGGTCTGGAAGTGATTGAAGGCTTGGATAAGGGTTCCAAGGTCAAAATCTCAAAAGGGTTATGCTCAGTGGCATAGGCTGTAAATATTTGAAGGTTTTACAACCTTTGAATTTTAATTGAGATTCTGGGGTTAGAGCCCTCAGAATGAGCTCAAAATTGGAGGGTAGCCTTTAGAGACATGTCTCATCACTTTGCAAGTGATAGACCCCGAATCAGAGGCCAGTTGAATGGGTTTTGAAATGTTTGAAAAATCTCTGAAAAGGGTGTTTAGGACAGGGCCTTAAGGGTTTGAATTTGAGTTTAAACTCTGGGTTTGGATTTGATTTGAAGTTTGAATTAATTTGGATTTGAATTGGATGGAGTTTGAGATTCAAATTGGTCATAGGTAGGAATCAAATTGAAATTGGAGTGAATTAAGTATAGGAATTGATTTAAAATTGAGGTTGATCAAAGGTGGAGGTTGATTTGAAGTTGGAGTGATCCTAAGATCTAGGATTTAAAGGGATCCTAGGCTCTAGAATAGGCTCTAAAGTCTAGTCCTATGAAAGATCCTAAAGTCTAGAGTGGATCCTAGGGTCTAGGATTAAATCTGGATTCTGGATGGGTCTTAGTGACCTCATACAAAAATGAGGTCAACAAATGGACCCCCAATGTGTGTGGTAGAAGGAACTTCTACTGCACACATTGGCGTTGACCGAATGGAAGTAGAATTTTGAGAATAGAAGGAAGATCATCTCCCAACCTCAAGCCTATAGGATGCTAATGGAAGGCTTACACCTATTGGATAAGGAAAACTGGTAAAACCAAGGTAGGGAATACCTAGCCTTGGGTCTAAGGAAGGGCATCACCCAACCTTAGGCCTATAGGATGCTGATAGAAGACTTACTCCAAATAGGCAGATTAACTGGAAACCAAAGTAGGGAATACCTAACTTTGGGTCTAAGGAAGGGCATCACCCAACCTTAGGTCTACAGGATGCTGATAGAAGACTTACTCCTAGTAGACAGATTAACTGGAAACCAAGGTAGGGAATACCTAGCCTTGGGTCTAAGGAAGGGCATCACCCAACCTTAGGTCTACAGGATGCTGATAGAAGACTTACTCCTAGTAGACGGATCAACTGGAAACCAAGGTAGGGAATACCTAGCCTTGGGTCTAAGGAAGGGCATCACCCAACCTTAGGCCTATAGGATGCTGATAGAAGACTTACTCCAAATAGGCAAATTAACTGGAAACCAAAGTAGGGAATACCTAGCTTTGGGTCTAAGGAAGGGCATCACCCAATCCTTAGGTCTACAGGATGCTGATAGAAGACTTACTCCTAGTAGACGGATCAACTGGAAACCAAGGTAGGGAATACCTAGCCTTGGGTCTAAGGAAGGGCATCACCCAACCTTAGGCCTATAGGATGCTGATAGAAGACTTACTCCAAATAGGCAAATTAACTGGAAACCAAAGTAGGGAATACCTAGCTTTGGGTCTAAGGAAGGGCATCACCCAATCCTTAGGTCTACAGGATGCTGATAGAAGACTTACTCCTAGTAGACGGATCAACTGGAAACCAAGGTAGGGAATACCTAGCCTTGGGTCTAAGGAAGGGCATCACCCAACCTTAGGCCTATAGGATGCTGATAGAAGACTTACTCCAAATAGGCAAATTAACTGGAAACCAAGGTAGGGAATACCTAGCCTTGGGTCTAAGGAAGGGCATCACCCAACCTTAGGTCTACAGGATGCTGATAGAAGACTTACTCCTAGTAGACGGATCAACTGGAAACCAAGGTAGGGAATACCTAACCTTGGGTCTAAGGAAGGGCATCACCCAACCTTAGGCCTATAGGATGCTGATAGAAGACTTACTCCAAATAGGCAAATTAACTGGAAACCAAAGTAGGGAATACCTAGCTTTGGGTCTAAGGAAGGGCATCACCCAATCCTTAGGTCTACAGGATGCTGATAGAAGACTTACTCCTAGTAGACGGATCAACTGGAAACCAAGGTAGGGAATACCTAACCTTGGGTCTAAGGAAGGGCATCACCCAACCTTAGGCCTATAGGATGCTGATAGAAGACTTACTCCAAATAGGCAAATTAACTGGCAAACTAGGATGGTGCCACGAAGGGCGTACTCCATCACTAGCGAATGGAAATCAGGATGGTGCCACGAAGGGCGTACTCCACCACTAATCTCCGGGTGAAATGCCAGGGTGGTGCCACAGAGGGCGTACTCCACCACTAGCGGGTCTAATCCTAAGGGAAGGAAGAACCTAACCTTAAGGAAAAGGGCGAAGAGCGTTAAAAACTTAACTTAAAAAAAAAAAAGGTAGAACCAAGCTAAAAATCAAGAAAAGAAAGTTTTATTGATTGATAAAATGAGCTACATCAAGCATAGTATTTCTTAAGGAAACGCCCATTAACAGGTAGCATTGGGTGGTTCCCTTTACAATCTACTAACTGATACGAGCCTCCTTCGTAGACAGTCTCTATAACGAAGGGTCCTTCCCATGTAGGTTCAAATTTGCCTCCCAACTTCCGATGGGCCAAGATAGGCCTCCGAAGGACCAATACCAAGTCTCCCGCCTGGAAGGTCCTAGGTCGCACTAACTTGTCATGGGCTTGAACCATACGGGACTTATACAACTCTAAACTTTGTTGAGCTTGGAGACGTCGCTCTTCAAGGCCTTCGAGTTCTTCCAATCGTAGTCTTGCATTTTGTTCATTGGTAATTTGATTCTGAACTGCAATTCTAAGCGAAGGAATTTGTATTTCCAAAGGTAGAACAGCCTCAGATCCATACACTAGTGCAAACGGGGTGGATTGGGTCGGGGTTCTATAAGTGGTACGATAAGCCCACAAAGCTTCCACCAACCGCTCATCCCACTGCCGTTTGTTATCATCAAGGGTCTTTTTGACAATTTGCACCAAGGTTTTGTTGAAGGCCTCGGCCAATCCATTCGCCCGAGGGTAATAGATCGTCGAATATCTCCAATCAATATTATGGCGCCTTACGAAACTATTGATTTTTGTAGACTTGAATGCGGACCCATTATCGGATATGATTCTGCGGGGTACGCCGAATCGATATACAATATGGTCACGAAAGAATTTTAAGACATGGTGTGATGTTACGTTTCGCAGGGGAATTGCTTCCGCCCACTTTGAAAAGTAATCAGTCGCTGCTAATATGAAACGATGACCTCTCGCAGAGGGAGGGTCAATCGGCCCAATGATGTCCGTGCCCCAACTTTCAAAGGGCCACGAGGCTATCGTAGGGTGTAACACATTAGGCGGCTGATGTAAAACCACACCATGGACCTGACATTGATGACAGAGCTTTGCAGTATTCATGCAATCGTCAATCATTGTAGGCCAATAGTATCCAAGTCTTTTAATCTTAATTTCATTTTTGGACCCGATTGATGAGCACCGCACAGTCCTGAATGAACTTCATTAACAATTTTCTGGGCTTCTCGCTTGTTCAAACAGCGCAGCCACATGTGATCAAAGGACCGACGGTACAACAGATCGTTAACTAGTGCATATGAGAGGGCACGTTTCTTAATCTGGTTGGAGAGTGATTTATCCTGGGGAAGCTTCCCTTCTTTAAGGTAATCGACTAAGGGTCGTCTCCAATCGCCTTCTTCGTCAGTCGTCGAAGAGGCAGAAAGGATCTGAAGGGGAGTCTTACTAATATGTTCCAAGTCTATAAGAGAAAGGGTATTACGACCCTGTATCTCTATAGGGATGGAATCCTCCTCAGGACATGCAAATTCCTTTGCAAGTTTTGCTAAGGCATCCGCCGCAGAATTGCTTCCGCGGGGAACCCTATACAAAGTAGCAATGGGAATTTGTTCCAACAAGTGGAGCGTGTACTGGTGGTATTTTAGGAGATTCGGATTCAAGACTTTATAAGTTCCGGCGACTTGGTTAATAACTAGTTGGGAATCTCCAAAGATCTTAATCTCTTTAATCTCCATTAGAATTGCAAGTTCCAAACCAGTTATCAGAGCTTCGTATTCAGCTTCGTTGTTTGTGCAAGGCTCCGATAAGTGGTAGGAAAAATGCATCATTCCTTTTTCTGGTGTAATAAAAATTAAACCGACTCCAGCCTTTCCAGGAATTACAGATTGTTGGGTCGCAATCCTACGAGAGGATGCTGCCCCATCAAAATATAATTCCCAGATGGCCTCGCCAGATTCCCCCAAACTCATGATTTGTTCGTCGGGTAAGTCATCGTTCAGAGGAGAATCTGCTGGCAGCGGGTGTGCTGCCAGAAAATCGGCGACAGCCTGTCCTTTCACAGCACGAAGGGGAGTGAAAGTAATCTCAAATTGCAACAATATCATAGACCAACGAGCTAGACGTCCTGACAAAGTAGGTCGGGTCATAAGATATTGCAAAGGATTAACTTTTGAAATCAAACTAATTGAGTGAGAAAGCATGTAATGCCTTAGTTTCTGAGCTGCAAAAACCAGAGCAAGACAATGCTTCTCAATTGACGGGTATCGAATTTCAGTAGGAAGGAGTCTTCGACTAAGGTAGTAGAGAGCATTCTCTTTTCCCTCGTCGTTAACTTGAGCTAACAGAGCACCTAAAGACTCATCTAGAGCTGCGGTGTAGAGGATTAATGGCTTTCCGGGAATCGGAGCTGCCAAGACTGGCGGGTTAGACAGGTATTGTTTGATATCATCAAAAGCATTTTGACACTTCTCGCCCCATACGAATTTAGTATCCTTTTTCGCAAGGACAGAAAAGGGTTGACATCTCCCGGAAAGATTAGAAATAAACCTCCTTATATATGCCAATCTACCTTGTAGAGACCTCAATTGAGTAAGGCTCTTAGGGGATGGCATATCTAAGATGGCTTCAATTTTAGCAGGATCTATCTCGATTCCACGGTGCCTCACTACGAATCCCTAAGAATTTTCCTGAAGCGACACGAAGGCGCACTTCAAGGGGTTCATTTTCAAATCGTAGCGGCGCAACCGTTCGAAAACGACTCTTCGAAAAAAAGTCATGCAGGTGAGCCTCTTTAACCTTGCTCTTGACAACTAAATCATCAATATAACATTCAACTTGATTATGAATTAAGTCGTCAAAGATACGGGTCATGGCCCGTTGGTAGGTTGCTCCGGCATTCTTTAGGCCGAATGGCATTACCTTATAACAAAAGATTCCAATAGGGGTCCTGAACGCCGTATTTCTCTCATCTTCAGGGGCCATCTTGATTTGGTTATAACCCGACGAGCCATCCATGAAGGAGAAAATAGCATGTGAGGAGGCAATGTCCACCATGAGTTCTGGTATTGGTAAAGGGAACTCATCCTTAGGGCATGCCTTATTCAGATCCCTATAGTCGACACAAATCCGAATCTGACCATTTTTCTTCCGAACTGGCACGACGCTGGCCACCCAAGAGGGGTATTGTTCCTCTCGAATGAATCCGGCCTCTGCCAATTTCTTAACTTCAGAAACGACTTGTTGCTCAATCTCTAAGCGCATGCGTCGAGGAGCTTGTTTAACAGGGATGGCATCATGCCGAACCCCAAGTTTGTGAACTGCTACCTCAGCAGGCAAACCTGGCATTTCGTCATATGTCCAGGCAAAGCAGTCCCTAAACTCGAATAACAACTGGATTAAGTCTTGAGTTTCACCCTCGCTTAACAGAGTACTTATAAAAATCGGACGGGGGTCATCATCGTTTCCCAAGTTAATTTCTCTTAACTCATCGACTGTCGACTTAATTTCCTCTTCAAATTCAGGGGTGCATCCCGAACTTGAAGATCATCGGGATCGTCTAAAGTCTCCAAACAGAGTCCATCCAAAGGACAAGGAGGATCTGTAGGGACATTTGGAGAATCAAGATGGTAAGTTATCATTAGGCAATACTCATCATCATCAAATGAACTAACGGTCCCAAAGCCAATACCACTTGTTGGATTTTTATTTACTTTTGTTCGCCAAATGTTCTCGTGGTATCTAGCTTGACCCTTAGTCCATCGGTATGGTACAGAACCTTTAGAAAAAGTATTTTTTACACAAACAGGGAAGTAGCCGAAAGGTAATTCCATTAATTCATTAAAATCTGCCTCCTCAAGGGTTACATCACCTTCGTCCCTTGCGGAGGAGGAGCCAGGAAAGAATTTCTGGACTTTCTTAACTTCACCATCCAAGTTGGGGGCCACTTTGACTTCCAACCCTACAACCCTGCCTGCCGACAGTGGGGTCAGAGAAAGGGCCTCAATCCTTCTAGTGAGCTTTTCATACATTGTTAATTCAGGCTCGTCACTTTTAACTTTTGAAATATCTACCTCAGGGTCACTGTCCTGGTCTAAGGTGAGATCAAATTTTGGAGGAGTATTTATGCTTTGATAATCGAGAGAGAGGGCAGCACCTTGACTTTCTAGTTCACTATCGGAATCTGATTCCAAATCAATGTATACGGGTGCTGCTCTCCTTTCTAATGAAGCACGGCCTCGACCTCGTGCCCTTAAAGCCATCCTCCCACCTCTTTGAGGTAATGTGCTTGGAGGTCTAAGGACAACAATATCAGAGTCGTCTTCACTACTCGATTGAATCATTTCTTGATTGATATTCTTATCTTTTTCTTTCTTTTGGTTGAATTTTTGTTCAACCATTTTCTCCTCAAATTTGATCTCTAATTTAGAACGGGACGAGGACCCTTTTGGTACGAAATATGCAGCATCTTCGTAGATCCCAATTTCTTGAATCGAGAATGGTTGCAAATCACCCTTAATCACATGTTCAATGCCATCTCGTTGGTACTTAATGCATTGGTGTAGGGTAGATGGAACCATTCTATATTCGTGAATCCAAGGTCTACCTAGAAGTGCGTTAAAGGACGTAGTCGAATCAATTATATGAAATTTAGCTTCAGTTTTTAAACCTCCTATTTCTAGGAGTAGAGTGATCGAACCTAAAGCTCTCTCGCCCTTCTCGTTGAACCCACGAAGCACCAACCTGTCGGTTGAAAGCTTGCTAGTATCAACTCTGAGATAAGCAAGGGTCTTTATGTTCATCACGTTGACCGATGCACCCGGATCAACAAGGACTCTTGATAACTTGAAATTTCCCACTTCTACAGTAATGTAGAGGGGACGATTGTGGTCAGCAGTTCTCAAGAGTAAATCTTCGTCTGAAAAGGTAACCCCAGGGACCTCTTTGAAGTAGAGAGCCTCACCTTCTGAAGTTGCAGCCAACTGTGTTAAGCAAATCTCGGGATCGAGAAGTGCTTTAATTAAAGACTCCCTCATTTCTTTGGAAAGAAGGAGGGCGTCATAAATACTTAATTTTGCTGGCAACTTCCTAAGGTGGGCTAGAACATTGTAATCAACCTTAGGAACGACAGACTCGAAACCCGGAGGAATTAAAGGAGATTCTGGTTGTTGAGGGGAATCCGGACTTAAAATTTCGAATGAAGGTTGCTTGCCTTTATCCTGAGGGGGCATCCTAGGGGGTAAGACTTTACCGCCACGGAGTTGCACCTGCTCGATGTCTTCGGGCGGGCAAACTAGAGCAGTGTCTACACACACCATAGGTGTCGGATCATCATTTTCTGAAAGCGAGTCAGAATCTGAAAGTTCTATCAAGATAGGATTTCCTTGGAAATTAATTTGAGGGAAATCACTTTCTGATAAAGCTTCAAATTCGACCTCTTCTTGAATAGTCGATTCAGTGAGGTTGGTTTGATTAGCCTCAATATTTGGTTCATTAGGAGTTTGATTCAAAGCAGGAGAGTCATCAATTTGCATTTGAGATTCATGGTTAATCATCAAGACAGAAGTAGAAGGATGTTTTTTATTCATCTTTTGACCCTTCGCCTTTGATGGGGCAAAGTAAAAGTCAGATAACAAAAGAGGGGAAAGGGTTTTAACACCACCATCCGCCATTCTAATACATCTCTCATCTACACACTTCCTCTCTACAAAATCAGATTTCTCTTCTTTCACATTTTTCTCAGTAGTTCCTAAGACTACTGGAGAGGGAAGTGGCTCAACATCCTTCTGCGAAGCGTCCAGGTCAACCTTCCACACCGGGGCCTGGGCTATCGTAGTCAGCTGTTGAGAAAGATGAAAAGACTTGTTAATCGACTTTTTAAGTGCCCGGGACAAAGCAATGTCCCAACCATCTTCAACAAAACAAGAAGAGTTAAGAGGATTACCTGAAATGGTCTTAATTGAAGCCTTTTCTGGATCGACCAAGTATTCCTTAGGTATTATGATGTTACCTTGGGTGTAGTTCCTCTCAAGCCAATCTTTGAACACAACGCAGTCCTCAAGAGGGTGACTAAGCATCCTGTGGTAGGGCAGTACTTGGGATCATCTTTCTTGCTCTCATCCTCAGGCCTTCTAGCCTCTGGCAACTGGAAATCGGTTTCTTTAACAGACTCCTGAAGATCTTCTTAACTGACTCCCTTTTAAATGGATAAGGTTTTGCCAATCTCTCTCTAAAAGGGATGAAAGAGGGATCTCTAGTATGTTGAGGAACTATCTGAAAGGGCTGCTTCTGAGGCGGCTGTGGTGGAAGTGGAGTGCTAGGCTGACTAACCATTGGCCTCTTTCCTTTATCTACTGCTGAGACCACAGCTTTCTTTTCAAATGTCTTCACCAGTTTTGGACCCTTCCTTTCTTCAGACTGCTCTCGTAAGAATGGCATCCTAGGAGCCTCTTCCTGCAAATTGCTAGCCTTATTAAGAAGTTTCTCAAAAGTTTTAATAGTGAAACCCTTCAGGAGAAAAGCAACAGGACCGTGGATATTCTTCAACAGAATCTCCACAGCATGTTGTTCTTGCAACTGGGGTTCACACTTCATCGAGAGGTTTCGCCACCTCAAGATGTACTCAACTAGAGACTCTCCCGGCTTTTGCTTTTCAACCACGAGATCGCCCACGGTGGTGCGTTGTTGCGCTCCAGAAAATCTCTTAAGAAAGAGGTTTTCTAGGTCGCTAAAGGTTCTTACTGAACCGTTGGGCAGATCGGCGTACCATTCAAAAGCAATGCCAGATAGACTACTTACAAATTGGCGAAATAGTAGAGCATCTGACCCTCCTGCATTGCAACAGCTTGCTCGGAAGTGGGCCAGATGCTGTCTCGGATTTTCAATTCCGGTGAAAACTTTAAAAGTTGGTGGCACAAAGCCCTTTGGATAAGGAACTAGGTCATATTCCTCGGGGTAGGGTCTACCCTTTGCAATAGACACAGTTCCTTGAGCATGGGCTAAGGCCTCCCTTACCTGGTCCTCAATTAACTGCTTGATATCCTTCTGAGGGGGATCGGAGGAATGGTGGAAACTGTAGGGTGAACTGGAGGTGTCTCTACTGGACAAGGGAGAGTCGCAGGTGGTGACTCGAGAGGTCTGGATTAAGCTCTGCCCTTTTGGCCTTTTCTGTGAGCTCTCGAGCTGATTGGTGAATCGCAAAAGACTCTTGCTGTGATTTGTCCAACTTTTCTTGCATTTCTCTAACTTGTGACATCATGGTAGCAAGCTGAGTCTCCAAACTCTTTATATGTTCTTCATCCTTATCTTTCACAGACTCATCTGATTCTGACTCAACAGCATGCGGATCATCATCTTTAACAAATCGGCGTCTGCTGGGCTCAGCTTCTTTATTAGACCCTCTAGTCTCAACCACATGAATGCCTCCAACATAATCATCTTCATTTCCAAGGAGATCATCCATATCAGGGTCAAAAGAAGCCATTCCTTCTTTGTTCAACAAGATGTTTCTTATTTCTTGAACTACCTCCTCGACCGGTCTATCCCCAATTGATTTAGGGTCGAGGGGTAAGTATCCTTTATACTCAGCCATATCAAACAACTCTTCAGAATCCATAAGGGCAATGATTTCTGTAAGTTTTGATTAGGATCTGGTTGAGACTTTGTATCTGGCTCATCTTCCATCTCTAAATCCTGGTCAACTCTCTCCTCTTCGACTATCCCAAAGCTGGTAGTCAGAAGAGTGGCATCCTCTACAGGGAGAGGGACATATTCCTCAGGGGAAGTAGGAGCTTGTAAAGTGATAGTTCCCACATCCGGTAAGGTAAGGTCCTCAGACACCTGACTAAGGGGCCTAGGAATGACACTCGAACTTTGGGGATCATCAACTGGGGTAACAGGAACGGTGACTATTGGATCCGGGATCAAACTAACTGCGGCAGGACTATCAACTGTAACAACTGGGGTACTAGCCTGAACATCCATCACTTCAACTGAACTCGGAGTAGGGTTGACTGAAACTCGTTGGAGCTGCAGAATGAACTTAGAAGTTCTAGGAGGTGGTGGCAGATTTTCCAACTTAGTTCTCTTTGGCACATATCTCCTTTCAGGAGATTTATGTCTTTTTCCTTTAAGATCCACAGACTTTTGAACTTCAACCCCGTTTGGTTTGACAATCACTGAGGCCAATCTCACAGGTTTATGTGGGGGTACCGGGGGTCTACCAGTAGAATGGCGGCCTCTCTCGGACCCAGTCAACACAATACCCTCTGTTTGAGAAGACAGAGGGCGTGGCGCCCAGTGATATCCATCAACCACACCGAAGTAGCAGGCTGTCTAGCATACTTCTTATTCTTCCTAACGAATTGAGGGGTTAAATTCTTTGCTTCAGATGCTTCTTCCTTCAATACTTCTTTTTGGAAGCGATGTGAGATCACTCCCTTTAACTGTTTCACATATTCCTCTTTAGTCTGTCCGGTCTGTGCAGCACAGGTGTGAATTATATTTCTCAAAGTTCTTGCCTTTTGAAGATGTTTTTCTTTCTGAGTCTTCTTGGTCGAGTAGTCGACCGGGCATGGTGGAGAACGGGCTATCCTAGCTATCCTCTCCTCCCCTTGAGCTGAAGCCAGGGGGTAAAAGCGACTTCCCTTTAGGAGGGGAGAGGAAGCAGGAATAGGTAGTTCCTCAACAGCCTCAGGTTCTACTTGGCCAAGGTCTTAAAAGGTAGGACTCTCTTAGCCTTAGAGATTTTCTTCCTAAGTCTCCTCAAATAATTCTTCTTCTGATTCTTAGTGGTGAATCTAAGTCCAGAACTAGACCCTTCTTCAAAGACAGACTTAATTTCAGTGGAAGGCTCAACAACTGGTTCAGGCTGTTCTGATCATCACTGACTACTGGCAAGGTAGGTGCAGATCCACAATTACTCAACTACTGGGGGAGTTTCCTTACTGGCATCCAGGCTCACAATTTGGTGTCCATCCATAGAGAGCTCTAGAGTACTGAATCCCATTCCAAAATAACAGTGCTCCCTTGGTCATTAACAGTGAGGACAACTCTCGGTCAAAAGAGAAAATCAGTTGGCCAGCCATTTGAAATTTTCTGAAAGTTAAAGAAAATGATTGAAATTAGATTTTTTGAAAAGAAGAGTAGTAGAAAGTATTTTATTATTATTTTTTGAAAGTATGACATATATTAGCCCACAAGGAAATCGTATGGGGTAACATATGTCAACTTGGAGTTTGAGAATTTTTGAAGAAATTTTGAAAATTTGAAATGGGTTCTCTTACAAATTCCAAAACACAACGGACAGAGTTTCCCCTTGCCCGAAGGCTTATGGAATTGTGAGAAAGCCCAAGTAAAAGGATAGTTTAACCCTCCCCACCCTTAGAAGTCAAAGGGGAATGAGGGGGTTAAAACTAGCAAGTTTGGGATGAAATCAAAAATTTTGAATGCTTTTCAATTTTAAGGATTTATATGTTGAATGAAAAATTTATCGACTATAAATCCATAAAATTAGAAAAGGATATCTAGAGATCTGATTTGACACTGTCGCCTCACAGGCTATGCTGGGGCAGAAGGTCAAAATCAGAACAGAAGTCTAAATAAAATCAAATTTAGAGGTGAAACCTCTCTTTAAAGTTTTATTATTATTTTAGATGTTGGCCACACTAACCCAAGGAAGAAATGGCAAAGGGACCAACGGAAGAAAGGTAGTTAAGACTACCGATGAAACAAAATTTTGCCATTATTAAAGATGGAGAGAGAGATTTGTCCCACCGGGCGTGCCATTTTTTTGTTGGTGGAATTTTGAAAACATGTTTTGAAAAATATTAGTTTTCTTTGGGGATTTTAAGATTAAGGTTGAGTTCTAATTCTAAGGTCGAATCGACTCGTTAGAAAGAGTATATCACCCCGAGGACGAAAATAAACTTTCATACGGTGTTCAGACTTAGAATTATAAACTCATCTTGAATATTATGATCGGATGCTAAGGAGAACTCTATATGACCCGAAGGGACACAATATCGTTCAACTGAAGTACCCAATTACAATATTCAAGAAGTGTGATCGTCGCATTCACATCCAAAGCCTTATCGAAGAAGGATGTATCTCCCCAAAGGGAAATGAGACCATTCAACGATAATCCTTCTAATGCAACTATGACGATCATTATTTAACTTTTCCCAAAGAAATCTAATGAAGTTTTAGAAATGAGTTTTTTTAAAATCAGGTGTGTGTGGGTTCCAAATCTCCTACGAGCGCAAGCCCTCGTAGTTAATTACATCGTAGGGAGATAAAATCTCCTACGAAAACTCTCGATTAAAATAATGGCAGAATTTTGTTTAGAATTTCTAGGAGTGATATCAAAAGAGAATAGAATTTTGGAAAATCAAAAGGGAATGGATCAAAATTGAGCAGTTATTAACGGAGTTAAAGGAGGAGAGGTAGGGGACACTTTGAGATTCCAGAACCATCCGGAAGTGTCCCAACTTAATCTAAGTGTTGGGCTTTATGTTTTGGATTTGAAATGATATTTAATTAGAGTTGAGCATTTTATTAGAAATTTGGGATTAGATTCCCGAAATTTGGGGTCTTATAATCAAAGATCTGCCCCGGATCCTAAATCTATTTTGGACACTGGACCACAGTCGTCCGATCCTAACTAATGCAGTGCAAGGTCTGGACTTACCCCGGCCTGGATTGGGGAGCCAGCTAACCACCTAATCGATTTAAAAGAGATGAATCCGGTCTTTTATGAAAGAGTGGTAGGGACGTATAATTAAAGTTTTGGGGAGGCGGGGCCGACATCTAGAGATTTTCCTAATTGGCCCCTTTGACTTATGTTGGGTGCTAAAATGCTAAGGACTATGAAATTAAAATTTTGACTCTTTAATTTGTATCTAATGCAATGCATGCTGGTTAACAACCTCAAATCAAATATGCTTGAAATTTTTAAAAACAGGCTTATAAAATAATTTTTTAGAAGACTGGACTTCCCCAGGTCCGGCACCTCGTCCTCATAGGTCAGACTATCCGGACTCTACCCGCAGGCGGGGAAGGGTCTAAAGCAAGGAAAGAGTAATGCAAAAATATGCATGCGACCCCGGGGTCGATCCCGGCTAATTCCCTAGATTCGTTATCTTTCTATGTTATTTAGACTCACTAAAATTTTAGACTTTTAAGATTATGAGTATAAAACTTTCACACCCTCACGAGCCTCACGTATCCAGGCGAAAACAAAGAGCGGCATGCAATCGCCAAAAAACTAGTAAAAACAAGTAATCCTAAAGGCAATCAAATCATCAAATCAAATACAAATTAATTAATAAATGTCCATAGGCAGAATTGCCTTGCTTATTACAAACCAGAATATTACAGAAAGTAAAGTGGCCGGGCACCACTGACAACAACCCGGATTCTAACCTAGTAATGACGCAAGTTATTTTGAGTGGGATACTCTCAATCTTCAAGTCTTCAAATCTTCAATTCATTCTTCTTTGACTCCTTTTCTTCAATCTTCTTGGAATCTTCGTAGTGGATTACCCAAATGGACAAGAGGGCACTTCCCTCTAAGGGGAAGGCCACTCTTTCCTCTTTGGGTAAGGAAGAGGTATGATCCAAATTTGGATTTCCAAATGGAAAAGGAGTGTTCCCCAAAGGGGTATCCTTTCCTCTTTGGAATCCAAGCTTTGGATCTATGTATCCCAACTCAAAATAAACTTTCACAACACTTGACACTTGCACAAATTACATTGATATCAAAATAAAAATCTAGACTCACCTGCAGGGTTATCCTAAGCAATTAATATATAAAAAGCAGTTATTCCCAAGCAGTTGTATATGAGCAGAAAAGAAAGTAAACACACTGGCCACGCTCTTTTTATGATTTGGGGGCTTTAGCAGCTGAAGCACCTGTGCAAAGAGTTTATAATATTTATGCATTTTTTATTTGCCCCCTTTTTATATTGCCCTGCATGAGCGTGGCCACCTGCAGAAAACTGTGTCAACATCCAGATCGTACCTAACCTAAGGGTAATCTAGTCGCCAAACACATCAATCCATCCACAGAGTACAGAAAAAGTAAGCAGACACAGCAAAGCAATTTCATCCACAACATGCAGTGAAAACTACGAAAAATCCGGCACACAGCAGTAAAGTAAACACCGGCCTAACCTAGATCTAGAGTTGGTTGTCCTAGCACATCATCTAAAGTGTGTGAGAAAGGTCGTGTGGCTGGGATAGATCCTAAAGTGGGTTATTAGTTGAAGTTGTCTAAAAGTCTGGTTTGTTAAGGCTTAAAAGGGGATTTAGATTAAAATTTAAATATTAATGAATTAAGAATTTTAATTAGACATATTTTAAAAATTAATTGATTGCTACCTTTGTTTCACACCGAGGCCGTGAAGTTTATTTCACCTTCCTTGGGGCTAAGCTAATAGCCTCGTAGGCCTGGGTTACCCAGTAGCAATCGGGGTTGATTAAGTTATTTAAGTTGGTTAGAATTAAAAGAGTGGATTAATATTAAAGGGAGTTGGTACTGATTTTAAAGGCTTGATTAATTTAAGTTTGCCATTAATTGATTCGTGGCGTTGTGCCACCAGGCTCGAGGAACCAGCCTCCTTAGGACACTTAGCCCCGCAGCCCGGAGTAGTCCAGCCGATAAACCAAATTAATGTAATTGAATTAGAGATTTTTAAAATGTTAAATAATTAAAGATTAATCTATTTTAAGGTTTAACACCCCTTAGAATTCATTCGTGGCGTTGTGCCACCAGGCTCGAGGAACCAGCCTCCTTAGGACACTTAGCCCCGCAGCCCGGAGTAGTCCAGCCAATAAACTTCAACTTTAGGGTGGTTGTTGTGTTTTGAAGGGTTTGTTAAGTGTTTTAAGCATTAAACCAATATTTTCTAGAGTTTTAGAATGATTTTGAGTTTTATGAATTTTAGAATATTTTAATGATTGATTAAAGGGTCAAAAGTTGAATTTTGATTAACTCAAATTCTGGAATGTTTGCATTTTATTCAAATACTAGACCTTACTACGATCAGTTAGGAGGTAAGTACGTTGAAATCGGATTTTTCTACATTTTATTACGAAGGTTTGAAGTTTTGAACTAGTTTTGACTTAAAGTTGACCGATTTGTTGACTTTTTAAAATATTGCAAATTTCTGGAATTTGATATTTTTAATAAATACTAGAGCATTAGGAGTTGAATGCAAGTGAGTTTGGGTGATTTGGATTTTATTTGAATTAGTTATGAATTATCGAAGTTTGGACATTTTAATGGATTTTAGGAATTTCTTAATTAGAGGGTCTCTTTTGTGGTTTTGCTCCAAACAAGTTCCCAATCTCTTGAAAACACCTCCAAAGGTCAGGAACAACCTAAGGAGGGATCCCAAGTGTTTGGGAGATTTTTGGATTTTTATATTATTATTAATTAATTATCTTAATTAAATATTGGTTTTCACTTAAAATTAAATTAGGGTTTAAATTGCTGTCAAATCAAGGGCTTTTAATTATCATAGATTAAGGACTGAATTCTGGTCAGTTTGAGGGTTTATATGTAATTTTGGATTTAAATTGGATTTATTACAATTTTTAGAAGTTTTAAAGGCTTAATTAAGGGTTTAAGACTTAGAAAATTAATTAGGGGACCTAAAGACCTCAAAAATCAGTGAAAATTTCTCTAGGGGCTGAGGGTGTCACTAAGTTCAAATGTTCAAAGTTTCAACTCAAGGGGAAGTGAATCCTAATTATTGAAATTTTTCTAAGTTTTCTATACATGAGTCCTTAATTATTGTCCTAATTATGTCACTATTTTGAATAGGTTCAAATCATAGTTCCTCTAACCCTTTGAATAAACATGACATGCATGAATCACATAAACATAATCAACACCTAAATCTAGGAGAAGCCTTAGACTAAGTGGTGTGTGCACCTTAAGCATGCAATTAATAATTAACATAATTAAAGACAGAATGATTATTCACTAATCATCCCCTTCATTTCTATTCAACATGCTTAATCAACATTTAAGATCTCAAATGACTCTTGAACACTTAAGATTTACATATATATATATAGAATTTCAAAATAGATATTTAAAATACATAAATATAAATGAATTATATATATATATAAATAGAAAATATTATTATAAATAATTAAATATATTATCAAAATACATGTTAATGGGTTGAAGGATCCACTGATCTCCATAGAAGTTTGGAAGTAATAAAATATATTTCTTGTAATTTTCAAATACTTAATATTAATTAAATATAAAGAAAGGATGAAAATACTCCAATAATTCAAATACCTTCAAAACCTATTCAAACAGTATTGAAAATTTTTCATGAGACCAGCCATGCACTCAACAACATGCATGCCAAATTCAGATAAAAATAATTTGTATATAATTAATTAAAAATGAAATACACATTCTGTATTTCTTAAATTACCAGTAAAATAATGGTCAAAATAAACTGATTTTATTTTTAAAATAAACTAGATAAAAAACTGAAAAGTTTGATATTATACTTAATTTTGGTTATATATTTGATTTACTATGATATTTAAGTTTCAGCAATTAAAACTAATTAAAATAATTTTTAATTAAATGGCGGCGGTCAGACACGCGCGCGCTAGGATTGGCGGGATCGAAACCGCGCGGCGGCGGGGACACGCGTCGGTCGCTGGCCGCTTCACGCGGTTTCCACTTAACCACGTCAGCGGCGCGCTACAGCCGTTGGATTAACCACGGGTTCGATCCAACGGCTGAGATCAGATCGCGGGTTTGATTTCACCAGGAGAAGATCAGACGGCGGAAGATTCGATCCCGCTATTCCGAATGGACGGCCTAGATCTCGCCCGACGGCTGATCGAGCGAGAGATCGAACGCGCGGTCGGATCAGACCGCGGAAGGGCTCGATCTGGACCGTGATCGAACGATCAACGGTCCAGAAAACGTACACTCGCCGGAGACCGTGAGTGACGCCCTAGAAAACGTATTTCGCCTCGTTCTCTCGATCGGATCGATCATTTCACTTGAAATTTAAAACGTAGATTAAGGGGCATGAACAGAAACATGGGGAATAATTAGTTTTAGCTAAATACCTAAAAGCGTGAAGCTATTTAAATACCCACTCCTAGTGTACTAGATCTAGGGTTTTAGGGAGTTATACCGTTAGATCTCGGAATTTCTGGATGGTTGAGCTTGTAGATTGTACCAAGTGAAGATCCCCAGCGAAAATCCAAGCTCGAACGTCGACTGGAACGCTGCTATGGGCTTGGGCTACGGGTAGTGGTGGTTCGCCGGAGAACTCGCGCGCCGTGACGTGCAACCACACTGGGTTTTGTAGTGGGAGGTAGAGGAAACTCTGGAGGTTCGAAACGAACTGAGAGCTCGGTCTGGGAGGCTAGGGTTGGTGAGAGAGGCTGCTTGATCAATTAACCTCAAAAGGTGCCTTTCTCCCTATTCAAACGGGTGGGCTAGATTGGACGGCTAGGATTGATGCAGGGGCTCTCCCGATGATTGCCACCTCTCCCTGGGAAAGCTGAAGGCTGCGGAAAGGGCTGGACCAAGCCTTGCTCCATTGGGGTGGACTTGGGATGAGTGAGAGGAGGGATTGCCACTTATGGCTAAACCAGGCCCTGAGCTTGGTTAGGGGAGCTCCAAGTGAGCTTTAGGCATAAGGGGTCGGCCTAAAGCAGCTTAAATCAAGGAAAAGGGTTTGGCATGTGATAAGACTTCTAGAAGAGGTTTAAGCTTGGGTTGACCAAGTTGACCAGTCAACTGGTCAATGGAGCTGATGTGGCATGAAGGGAAGTAGGAGCAGACAATGGGAGAGCCCAAGCCTAATCTCACACTCCTTGAGGTCAAAATGGGAAGTTTGACCACTTCAAAGAGGGATTTAGGGCTTGTTGACTTGGTTTGACCAGTCAACAGGTCAAAGCTAGTGATGTGGCATTTGAAGAGGTAAAAGGTCATTTAGGATAGTTTGATTAAAAGTCAAAAGTCAAAAGTCAAGGGTAGGAAAAGGGAGCCAATGTCACTAAGAATTGAGGGTTGACTTGGTCAACTCAAGTTGAGTCAAGTTGACCAAATGTCAGTGGACACTTGATCCGTTAACCAAGAATTGATTGAGTAGGTTAATAGGTTTGAAGAGCTCAGAGAGTGATTTAACCCATTTAGAACTCTAAGAGCTAATGGGTAAACCTAAGGGACTGGGTCAACCAGGCTTGACTCCATGGGGTGAATCGGGGCTTGACAAATTTGAAAAGATATTTTAAGACATTGAGGGTGGTTCCTAGGTCTGGGGAG